>JACEVL010000492.1:290000-322500 GCA_020284085.1 Aporrectodea caliginosa | reverse complement strand
CATTGAAAAATGAACAGCATCTGGGCCATACGGGCCACATTATAGCTCGGTCCGTACACGGGGACCTTAGCTGGCGTGTGCCCGTTCAAGTGGGCAGCGGTGGTGAAGGTCAATCCGTGGTAAAATGAGGACGATCGAGGCCGTATACGGTTGCTATATCAAAATGTGTACATTTGGATCCAGAGTTTAACGGCAGCTTATGACAACATAGGCCATTGCCGCCGACACAGATTTTTTTGGCATATTACAGTTCTTCAATAATTATTACATTTTACATTATTATTTCATGCCTTTGGATTTCAGTTGTTAGAGGTACATGTATCTTGTGGCATCAAATGCCGTTCAAGTCAATGACAAATAATTCTGTTACAGCTTCATCCTATCGTAAAACCAAGCCGCTGTCACTTAAATACAGATTTTCACACACTGTTCTTATAATAAATTGAAACTGTGTTTAAAAGGTGTTTAAAATTATATGGTTGCTAGATGAAACTAAATATGTACGGGTTACAACCGATGTGCTCTTATACTAAAAAAATCTCCATTTAAAAGGTGTCCAAAATCATCCGAAACATATAAAACTTAATATAAACTTATTATAAACCTATTATTATTCCAACAGTTTAGCGACGTCATAATTATAGCTGCTATGGCCTTTGACGTCTTGTTAATCATCCGAAAGCACAAATGAAACCTATACAGTTTGTTTTTATATTTAACCTGATTGTCTCTTGAATTGATAGCGAACAACGCTGGAAAACGTTGGATTTTTCAAACCCTTTGTTCGATACTAATATTCTTTAAGACATGATTTTTTTTCAATGCGATGCTAGAAATCACGTTAATCCAACTGACTATTGTGAAATTTTGCACGTTCTATATCACAGCTAGAACTGAAAGGTAACTTTGAATAATTACGTTTCCTAAACTAAACACCATTACGCCCTCTTACGGTTTTGACGGTAATTCGTTTAATAAAAGACCTTTACTGGGCTAATGTATTGTAAATATTACTTATGCTATTATATGCGGTCCAAAATCAATGGAAGTTTTCAAAACATTTATACCCTTGCTGGGTGCGGTCAAAAGATGCGAACAGCGGAGATTGAACACCCTCAAATTACTTTCTTCTGCCGATATAAATTTATCAATTTCGAATAATGCGAATAATGCTAAGTTGCTGTGAGCTGTAATATGCCGAAACTAATCTTTGTTGTCATAAGCTGCCGTTAAACTGTGGATCCAATGCTAAGTGTTCCAATGTCTTCAAAGACTAACGCCTCTTATTGCTATACTGATAGAACTTAATTGGAAAAGTTGAATCATTTGAAATCTCAAAAATACAAACCAAAAAGAAATTAAGTGAAACTCGTTCGACTGTTTGGCTATTAGACCTTGTATTGTTTGAAATGATGGCTGGCTTAGGTGATAACAGAGTTATTGTCTAATACTCTCAAGCAAAGGCAACTCCACGCAGCATCCTTGGCTGTGCTCCATCTTACCTGCGCAACCTCTGCCGCCCAGTGTCCGACGTTGTAGCGCGTCGGGCGCTTCGCTCCGCGACGACGGGGCAACTCCTAGTTCCGCGGGCTCGCTTGACTGCTAGGCAGTGCCGAGCTTTCTCGGTTGCAGGCCCCTCCATCTGGAATGACGTGCCATCTGAGCTGCGCTTGCTACCTTTGACCAGTCAAACTGGGTTTTATAAATCACTCAAGTCTTTTTACTTTTGCCGTGGCTGGGCTGGGAGCGCCTCTGAGTAGATTTCTTGAAGGGGCGCTATATAAATTTAATGAATGAATGAATGAATGAATAATTATGAAAAACAGACGTCTCCATAATTTATAGTCACCCTAACTGAATCGTCAACGGAAGCGGTGCTTATATATACATATATACATATATAAATATATATATAAATATATATTTAGAAATATATATAAACCCTGATTTGCTAAGGATATTACGTCGCTCGAAAAGCACTGTTCAACTGCTGATTAAAGAAAATAAAACTCTTACAGTTCCAGTATTAGAAGTCTTACAACACGCATTCATATATCTCACATGGGTTTAGTAGGTCTACACTGCAACTCAATCTGGAGATCGCTACCTTTGGACTTCTTAAGCGTCCAAGATGGCTAAGTCATTGAAATCAGAGACTCTTGCAAAAAGCAGATCAGCGAAGCCATGCATGTTCAATGCTCCGGTTTCGATTCTAGGATCAAGAAGGTAGAGGGAAACAACGATCCAGGTAGTTGGCATTTTTGTAAGTTACAAAGGTTCAAGAACCTCAATTAGTGCAGGTAAATTTCTTATACAGCCAAACTTCTTTCATACAGATATGCTAATGTAAGTAAGTAAGTAAGTAAGTAAGTAAGTAAGTAAGTAAGTAAGTGTGTAGGCCTAAAACATGTATATTCTTGTAATAAATGTGCATTCCTTTAAAGAAAGGTATATTCCTTTAATACAGGTGAATTCCTTCACTACAGGTGATTTTTTAATATAGGTGCTTTCCTTCCACCCAGAGTATACGTATAATTATGCCTTTAATTGCATGCAATGTATTTATTTGGTACAGGTGTTTTGCCGTTGGATTCGACAACAACGCGTATCTCCTTAATTGCAGGTTGTCATTACGAGTGATAATCCATTCCCAGATCCCCGTTGTTGGTGTATACACCAATTCCATTACGAAACGAGTCCTGTAGCGCGGAAGCGATATATAATTTTGTCGCTACATACTTTGATGCATACATACACACATACTTACAGTAGTAAAACAAACAATCAGTCCCTTAAATAAGTGTCATCGACTTCAGTTTCCTTAGCCTCGGCTTATGAGGTCCGGTGATCAGTCCTCTACCTCGCCGTCTCATCTTTCCACCAACAGTGTGGGCCTACTCAGAGTTGTCCATGGGGCGCAGGTGGAGAAGAAATTTCGAACCAAATTCTGCCCTGGCGGGGTTTGAACCCGCGACCTCTTGGTTGACAGTCTAGCTCTCTGAGCGCAATTCTTATGAGACTTACCAAAGAGAATCAGTGATGTGCTTACCATGTTGCTGAAGCTGTGAGAGTGCTGAGTCTACGAAGAAGTTGCCGGGAAATGCGCTGCTGTTCCTGGGTGTAACCGCAGACGACGGAAAGAGGCGTAGTCACCTCTGCTTATATACAGACCCGCCTGAGGTCATCATTGCTGGTGCCAGCCGTTCGTCCTTCATTCCTTTCTTTTCCTCCTTTCCCTCCTCCCTCCGTTCCTCGGTCCTTTTCTTCCTTCCACTCCATCTTTCCGTCTCCCTACAATCTCATCCTCTGAGTAGGTTTCGCTGTTTGCCCTTGCGGCCGAGTTTGGTGGAAGAGCTTGGGAGAGGAACTGAGGAGGGAGTGAATAGTGGAGTGAGGCATATACTTCTGATTTCGTGGCCCAATATGGCGTTTTGGTTTAAGTGTAACTGACTGGGCTGACGCCATGTTAGGAACTTCTACACAAGATTATATGGACGGAAATCTCAATATTTATCTATCTTTAATTCACAAAACATTGGTAGCAAAACAAGTATATGAAAATTAAAAAAACTCAATCACTTATGGTGTTTTGAGAAAAACACAATAGAAATCTGATAAAATCATTGTGAAAAGCATTTCTTGATAAATTGCAGTCGTCTGGATAGCCAACAGTCTTTAATGTTATTTTCTTGCGTGTAGTGCAGTACCAACACAACACTTCTATGAGAGACTTGAAAAAATTGAATAATATTATTGCAGAGCTGTAAGTGTACCTACGTAACCAAAGGTGAAATAAAACAAAAGAAACAAAAATTTAAAATAATAAAACAAAATTGCCTACAAAATTTAATTTAAAAATTCTGTCAGTCCCACCTCTCCTCTGCTTGTCCTCTCTTCTCCTGCAACTTTCTATTCACAACTAAAATACAAACTCTTCAAGTAATGTATTGTATTGTATCTGTAAATTTATATAGCGCCACTCACAGTGCTAAGTATCCTGGTCCTGTCCTGGTTCTTCTCCTGCACCACCACGCGACCACCATCACCAACGGTTTCCACCTTATCACCATGCTACACCGCCTCTGAGATGCTCCTACGACGTGCTATACAAGTATTCTGTTACATTACCTTACATTACATGCTCTGTGCGCGGGTTGACCTCCCTGGATTTTGACCTGGCATCGACACGGACAAATCACCCTGCGGGCTTGACTTGTTATAGCCCCGGTTAACAGGCCTGTTTCCCTGTAGTGGCTTTTGGAGTAATGTCAATTTAGGAGATTTACATTACGTTGCACCATTGCACGTAACCCTGTAAAGCCATTTAGCGCCGAGATGGTTTTTCGTGCTATTGTTGTTGGTAAGAAGTGCGTAAACGGTGCCACGCCACGAACGTAACCTGCGCAACTTCCTCGCCCGCTTCAATCACTGCGTTCCCGGCTCACTCCAGTCACGGCCATTATCAGACAATATGCCTCATTTATACCACCGTTTCTAGGAGGTAGCTCAGCTGATAAGGCCTCCAACACAGCACACGAAAGGTGGAAGCAGCATATATAGCAGTTGGCCTTACTCAGGCACGCAAATACACACAAAAACACACACACAGCTCCACACACGTACACACACACACACACACACACATATATACTCACAAATACACACAAACACACAAATGCACATATGAACACAAATACAAGCACATACATCGCACAAATACACACACAAATATACACAAATATACATACAAACAGACATAAATACACACACAACACACAAATACACAGAAACGCACAAATGTGCACACATTTATTGTATTTTATGATTGTTGTGTGACTTTTGTGATTTGTGATTTTTGTGATTTTGTGATTTTGTGATTTTGTGATTTAATACTTTATCCGATGTTCCCGCAGTGCGTTTGCAGGCGGTTCACTAAAGCACTTACTTACTTACTTACTTACTTACTTACTTAATAACTTACTTACTTACTTACTTACCTACTTACTTACTTACTTACTTACTTACAAACACACAAACACAAATACGCATACACACACACACACACACACACACACACACGCACACATCTACACCCAACTCTGTATATAGTAATACAATGCATACTTGTATGATATAGTCTCTGTATACAACATTAGACCATTAGGCTATTCTAGGCTCCAGCCTAAAGGCTAGCATTGAAGAATCCCTATCTGCTCTTCTAAGTGGCTCGGTTTCCGGGCGCCTTGCTCCACCGCTCCTCTCTCTAGTACTCTCTACTTTTGTTTATTGTCTCCTTAGATGTGTGTCTATGTATGCTCCTCCGACAGCGTAGATCTGCGTTCTCGAGATAGTCTAGCTCTATCTCGAACGCCGCCACTATACTTGAACTCTGGCAGTGCCAGTCCCAAGCCTGAATGAAGCAGGAGGGCGACGCTAATGATCTTTGTTATCACACGGTGTCGTTAAACTGAAACTACTACTACTAGCTCTATCTCAGTCTGGTTAGCTGTCGCTGTGTGACTTTGTCTGTCCCTCTGTCTCTGTGTGTCTATCACTGTCTCTGTTTGTGAGTAATTATCTTTGTCTGCTTCTGTCTGTCTCTGTCTGGACGGTTTTGTCTGTCTCTGTATGTCTGTCTCCGTAGTTAACTCTACCTCTGGCTGCCTATCGCTATGTATCCGTATATGTCTGTACTAAATCTGTCTGTGTCTGCCTGTTAGTGCCTTTCTATCTGTCTATGTATGTCTGTCTTTCTATCTGTTTCTGTCTGTGTCTGTCTGTCTGTGTCTGTCTATCCGTGTCTGTCTGTCTATCTGTGTCTATCTGTGTCTGTCTGTCTATCTGTGTCTATCTGTCTATCTGTGTCTATCTGTGTATGTCTTTCTATCTGTGTCTATCTGTGTCTGTCTGTCTATCTGTGTCTATCTGTGTCTGTCTGTCTATCTGTGTCTATCTGTGTCTGTCTGTCTGTCTTTCTATCTGTGTCTGTCTGTCTGTCTGTCTTGTCTGTCTATCCGTGTCTGTCTATCTGTGTCTATCTGTGTCTGTCTGTCTATCTGTGTCTATCTGTCTATCTGTGTCTATCTGTGTATGTCTTTCTATCTGTGTCTATCTGTGTCTGTCTGTCTGTCTGTGTCTATCTGTGTCTGTCTGTCTGTGTCTATCTGTGTCTGTCTGTCTGTCTGTGTCTATCTGTGTCTGTCTTTCTATATGTGTCTGTCTATCTGTGTCTGTCTTTCTATCTATCCGTGTCTGTCTGTCTATCTGTGTCTATCTATATTATATATCCGTGTCTGTCTGCCTGTCTGTTGCTCTGTCTCTTGGTTATCGTTACTTAGTCTTCAAATTTCTATGGTTATCTTCGTTACTTCCACGTAATATCCTTCTTTCCTCCGTTCGCTTGTTCCTAATTCTTTGCGTTTTCTTCCTCAACAATTTTCAATTCGACGACGTCGTTAATTCCAGTTCTCCAGAATAATAGCTCCACTTCCAACATTTCCAGCTGCAGAACATTCTGACTGATTATATAGTCTGATTAGAGTCTGATTGGTTGATTGGAATGATTGAATGTGTTTCTAGACAGCATAATATACCCCGTTGTATCAGGGCTTTTTACTGTGCAGTTCTCACACAAAAAGTGCAGTTCTAAATGAATTTGTGCAGCTGTAGGCCTAAAAGCATTTTTTTGCAGTTAAAAAGAACTGAAAAGGTTTTGTCGTCACATTGGAATAGGCCTAATTTACCATGGATTTTTCAAAAGAGAGAAGAGGTTTTGCAGTTCTAACAAATTCCTTTAAAAGCCCAGTTTTGTATTGCATATTGCATTTTTAATTGGAAGTAAGACAATTGAAAGCATAATTAAAATGATTAGGCTAGAGGGAAAACATTTTCAACGTCAGTTTTATGACAATTAAAAGAGATCCGATTCGCTAGATGGCGTAGCTTGGATACGTTTGTTTAGCAAGGTTTAAAATTTTAATTCATTTATCGAATTGTTCTATTAAAATTCAAAATTTTCCATCTATAATACGAGTGTGTTTACTGGACGATCATTTATTTATTTAATCGCTTTATTTCAACATCGATCTAATAATAAAATAACTCTAATTTTGTGAGAGTTGTGTGAGAAAATCAATATTCTGTTGAACTTTGATCGTTGCCCAGCGTAGAATAACGGTCAAGGTTTTTGGTCAAATCTGTTGAAAGCTCTGAAAATGTCTGCCGCACAACTGCCAAAGTTTCGCGAATTCGGCAAAAAGATCGTTGGAGCAGCGAGAACTTACAGGTCAGCGAAAAGATTTATTAAATCGAAATATGGAAGATGTTGTGAAGTTTTGGGGTTATAATACGCCTACCGAGCGATAATATAGGAGGGATCGGGTTTACCGGCCACAGACACAGTCTCGTCTTTTGGGTCCAAACAAATCTAATTACTTTTGTAGCGCCGTAAAAATAATACGGAAGATATTGATCTTAGTCATTTGTAGTGAAACCGTTATTAGAAACCGCAATCCGTATGAGAATTCTTGTTGAAATCCGAGAGTTCAAGGTTGTTTTAATGTACTTGAATACTTTATTCATTATCATCATCAGTTCCTGACGCCAGCCATTGTTGGCGATGGGTACGAATAAATTATCTCTATTGTCCTCGGTCATTTGTCAAGTCCATTGCTCCCTTAGTGTAGTCCAATTGATATTATCTATCCAGTATGCAGCGTAGTCTTGGTCTGCCTTTGATTCTTTTTTCTTTGAATCTTGCATGTGGTACTTACATGTACATTGTATGGCATTAGGTCAACTGCCATTCTCTCTCTACATATCCAAACCATCAGAGTCTTCAATGAACGACTTTGTGTAGCAGAGTTGTTTCGATACCTAATGATTGAGTACTTTATTAATAGAATTCAGATCAAAACAGTGTCAAGCTAGTTTTGAAGCATGACGGCAGTTGTATAAATTTTTTATAATGTAATGTTAATGAACATTTATATAGCGCCCTTCCAGATATCTACTGTGCGCTATCAAATATGATGTTAAATGTAATTACGAACGAATATATTCCATCAGTAAGAAAGACAGAGCACAGGAAGCTGAAAGAGTCACCAGTGGCAGGTCCACACACACGTGGAACCAACGTATGGATTCCCGTCAACAGCTGAAGATGGCATCCATGGATGTTCAGAGCAGTGGCGTAACTTCATATTCTGGGCCCCCCTGCAAGATTTTCAAAATGGGCCCCCCTCCATACAGCCGATGACAATCTGATAGACAATTTTATGTTTCAAATTATCGACTCACTTTTGAGGCATACATTTTAATGATTTTAATTTATGATATTTTATTTTATTATTAATTTGTAATCTTATGCCACAACTAAAAATTGTTTTCGATTTGCATTAAAATTGATTAAAATGAGTCAATTTTACATCGTTTTTTAAGTTCGTTTTGTAAATCCTTCTTTTTCCGTCGTTTAGCTGCTCCACTTAGAGGCTTGCTAGCCATCATTAGTACAATTTTTTATTTTTAAATCTTAAATTTTGTATTGTAATCCGATCTAATGTTTTGTTGTTATATAATTTAAAAAATAGTAATAATAATTTTACATTTTTATATTATTAAAAACTATTTTATTAATCTATTTAAACAAACTTTTTAAATAAATATCAACAACGATGGCCGACGGAAACTTGGCAATGAGACTAATGACGTCAGCATAAATCAAAGACGAAAAGTGAAACTAATTGAGTGAATTAACTGCAAATTTCAACGTCATCTGGCGATTATAGTTTGCCTTCGAGTCACTGCTCACTAGCTTAAATCAAAGCCTAGAAAAATATGCGCCGACCGCGCATCAATAGTAATATTCCACATCATCTGCCTGCCTGCATGATTTATTGATTTTACAAGGCTAAGGAGTTTACAAGGAGTTTCGGTTTCCGGCTTTCTGCTGTGCATTTATTAATTAAAATAGTTCATTTTTTCAGGTTTGAAAATGGGCCCCCTTTTACCTGGGCCCCCCCGCAGTTGCGGGCCCTGCGGGCCCATAGTTACGCTACTGGTTCAGAGTCTCTGAGCCAAGTTGTGTCGATAGAGTAGAGCGGTGACAGGATACAGCATTCGCACGCACGATGGCACTGCCAAAGAGCAGTCCCTCACTGGTAGAAGATGACGCACATCTGGCCAGCTGTCGAGACGCAAGAAGTACGCAGAAAAAGGCATTCGACGTTGGTCGGTTGGTAGATTGTAGGGCCACAGGTGGCTAACGGTCACTCCAATGGCCCACGTCGGTCGTCCTCCACTGAGACGAAAACACTTGGCTACAGGCAGCGTACACGGTCAGGCTCGACCGTACATCAGAAGGATTGGCATGATGCAGTCACATGGAGCGCTCCTGAGTAGACTGACTTGAAGGGGCGCTATATAAAACTACTGTAATAATAATAATAACATGGGCCAAGGCGACTTGCAAAGAAAATGCCCTTTAAATGTCTGAAATCCTTGGCAGAACTGACGAATAAGTACTTACACAAGGGTCATTCCACGTCAAATCAACCAATGGTCCCCAGCACACCATCTCAGAATTTGATAAAATTTGGCCAGTGTGTGCACCAACATATCTTAGGAAGTTCTGTAAAAATATTTCCTTATAATGTTGCGTGGTATTTGAGATATGACCACTTTTATGCGGGGGGGGTAGCGGCAGCTCGCGAACGACTAAATTCTGAGGCGTTTTTGATTGCTAATAACTCAGGAAGTATGTTAGATACTGCTATAAAATTTTCACCACATTATCAGTCCTATGAGTAGATTCTAACCATGGTAAAACTTTGCAGTTTGACCCATTACCCATGAACCCAGCCCAACTTGAAAATGGCATTTTGTGCATTTCGACAGTATAAATATTGATATTTGAGCAACCACTGGTTCACTGATATCAAATATAAAGTCCCAGGAGTTTTTGGGTTTGTTGTGGGCCTTATAATGAATGATCTGGTGAATTCTGAGGTATTTTGATCACTAACTGAATGTGTGAGACCATCTTGAAAACTGCACAAAGTAAAAAGTAGGTCGTCTTTCGATCGAAAAATGGTCATGTGGGATAGGTAGCACAGTTATGTGCTGCACACCATTAGAAAGGACTTGAAAAGTACTTTCATAAAATACTAATATTGTTCTGCTTCCGTGATGCCTTCCATTACAAAAATCCAGTTGAAAAATGAGGTTTTTTACATTCGGGAACAAAACACCATTTTTGAGCTGGGTTTTGCTCATATGTAATGGGTCAAACTGCAAAGTTTTACCATTTTTAGAATCTACTCAAAGAATGTATATTGTGGTGAAAATTTGATAGAAGTATCTAAGATACTTCCTGAGTTATTAGCAATCAAAAACGCCTCAGAATTAAGTCGTTCGCAACTTAATTCTGTGGCGTTTTTGATTGCTAATCCCCTCGTTGCAATCAAAAACGCCACAGAATTAAGTCGCGAACGACTTAATTCTGAGGCGTTTTTGATTGCTAATAACTCAGGAAGTATCTTAGATACTTCTATCAAATTTTCACCACAATATACATTCTTTGAGTAGATTCTAAAAATGGTAAAACTTTGCAGTTTGACCCATTACATATGAGCAAACCCCAGCTCAAAAATGGTGTTTTGTTCCCGAATGTAAAAAACCTCATTTTTCAACTGGATTTTTGTAATGGAAGGCATCACGGAAGCAGAACAATATTAGTATTTTATGAAAGTACTTTTCAAGTCCTTTCTAATGGTGTGCAGCACATAACTGTGCTACCTATCCCACATGACCATTTTTCGATCGAAAGACGACCTACTTTTTACTTTGTGCAGTTTTCAAGATGGTCTCACACATTCAGTTAGTGATCAAAATACCTCAGAATTCACCAGATCATTCATTATAAGGCCCACAACAAACCCAAAAACTCCTGGGACTTTATATTTGATATCAGTGAACCAGTGGTTGCTCAAATATCAATATTTATACTGTCGAAATGCACAAAATGCCATTTTCAAGTTGGGCTGGGTTCATGGGTAATGGGTCAAACTGCAAAGTTTTACCATGGTTAGAATCTACTCATAGGACTGATAATGTGGTGAAAATTTTATAGCAGTATCTAACATACTTCCTGAGTTATTAGCAATCAAAAACGCCTCAGAATTTAGTCGTTCGCGAGCTGCCGCTACCCCCCCTGCATAAAAGTGGTCATATCTCAAATACCACGCAACATTATAAGGAAATATTTTTACAGAACTTCCTAAGATATGTTGGTGCACACACTGGCCAAATTTTATCAAATTCTGAGATGGTGTGCTGGGGATGTTTCCGAATTTTGGTTGATTTGACGTGGAATGACCCACAAACCTAGCACCAGAAAAGTCCAACATGTTCAAAGTTACTGAGCAAATTCTGCATTAAGATGAAAATATCCGTCGAAATGAGGCAGAGGTTGATCAGTCGACTGACATTGCTGATGACGTTTATAAAGTGCCACTCAGCAATTCAGATTCACTTCTGACCCAAGTCAGTGCTATCAGTAACAAATAAAATGGACTTCAGGCGTTTTTGGAACAGGGGAAGAGAAAGGCTGAGGAGCTCAAGCCGCAATTCCTGTCGAAGATGGTTCCAACTGGAGGGGCCAGTGGTTCCACAAATGCAGGGAACAACCAGAAGGCCTCTGGCGGCTGAGCGGAAAGTGGAACGACCAGGGATGAAGAGACTGAGGTACAGAAGGTAGCAGTAGTTGGTCTACTGTCCCATCTTGCTCCACAGAATAAAGACTGAGTCGTTATGCTTTGTCTAGTATGTCCTGGTGGAGTGTTTACCAATAGAACAGTATCCTTTATGGAGCCATTTTGTAGAAATGTAGAGTTTATGGATACTGTTGCTATGCTGCTTGCAGGTGGAATTTCAAGACTATATCTTTTGATGACAAGGAAGATTATTGTAAATCTGCTATGTTGTTTGATATAGTAATAATAATTAATATTAATTAATAATATTCGTTTTTTAATTAAAACTTACAAGTATGCAGTAAGATTGCATGATATACTTAGTAACAGATGATAACAAGTTTAACAGGAGTCAGATTTAACTGTATGGCAGTCTGCAAGATGCCCATCTGTCCTACTGCACATTTTACAGTCACCACTAGGGAGTGGAAGGCTGAGTCAACCTTATATCCCAAATTTGGGAAACTTATTTGCAAAATTATGTTGCTAAATAATTGCCAATTTCTGTTTGAAAAGAATTGCAAAACTATGTTGCCAAATAATGGCCAATGTTGCCAAGTAATTGCCAAGTTCTGTTATATCAATCGACATAGAATCGCATTGTTTAGTTTTGTAAATAATGCATTGACAGATTTCTCTTCTTTCCAACAGGGAACATGCAGTCGAGTTGAAAAATCCAGTTCCAACGGAGCCTTTTGTCTTCCTTAAACCCACGACTTCCTACATTATTGAAGGCCAGGCAATAAAGGTTGGTTTCTTATTCGCCGTCCACTGAGACGACGCTTAGTGGTGCACTGTTCATGCATCTTCTGAAAATGCTCTAGTATTACAGCTGTGTAAGACTTGCCTATTGTTGCATGCTTATCTTTCTCTTATTGACTGTATGTGCAAAGCAGCATTGGCACACAATTGGTTTTCATTTTGAGCTTTATGAAGAAGAAGTAGAGAAGAGCTGTCCCTTGAGCTAGCCGTGAGGCAGCTATGGGTGTAAAGTGTTAGCGACTTCATTTTCTTAGCCTCGGCATATGAGTGCAGGTGGCCAGACCTCTCCCTCGTGGTCTCATCTTCCCACCGACAATGTATGGTCAGTGTACTCATTGTAGCTGAGTTGGGTGCAGGTGGAGCAGAAATCTGGAACCAAATTTCGACCCTGGCAGGATTGTGCTGTATGAGCATGACCTGTGTCAAATTATGTAGACTCTGGACGACACTATGTGGGCCAAGTGCTACAAGATTTTAGGCCTACAAGATTTTTATTTAGCAATCTGAGCATTAACTATCTGGTGACAAACAAACTCCTCTTTCTTGATGGACTTGTAACACAAATAATTCAGGCAGTGCTTCCAGATCTTGTTTGGTTACGGATCCTTTTTCATCTGAAAGATTTTTCACAGAGGTTTCTAAGCACAAATACTTTGATCAAAACGTACGTTGTATGCGTTCGTATTGAGGTACTTTGTGAAAATGGACATTAAATTATTCTTTTGATTGAGATTGGTTTGAACTTTAAAAAAATCTCCTAAATCTCCCTTTCCTTGTTGCTTTGATCCGGTTCCATGTTTCTCCTTTACCCTGTTGATAATGTTCTCTGTTTCTTTCTCTTTTTCCCTGTTGATAATGTTCCCTGACATTTCTTTCTACTTTTCCCTGTTGATTACATATTGGAGTAAATCGGTTGAAGCCGTACTGAAAAAACTCACTACTCGGCAAATCAGCTTTCTGCTTTCTAAATGTCAGCTTAGATCTGCACTGACTTAGTGTAGGATTGTTTTTCTTGCTTTCTCATAATTTAATATCATGTAGGTTAGTACAGAGAGCGCTTATGTAAGGACGGTGGCTTTGGCCTAGTTTCGTTGAAGTAGTTCTAAATGAATTTGCAAATATAATTGCCATGGCACGTGACCACTTGCATCACATTAATTGCTTTGGTTGAAATCTGAACTGCAGGTGCAAGAGTTTTAATTAATTAGTTGAAGAGTTTTAATTAATTAGTTGATCATTTAGTAACTGTTGCTTCTGCTTCAAAGTATTGAGGTACAAATGATAGATGCTGGAAAAGATGGCATGTTTCTCATGGTGAATATTATTATTATTGTTGTTGTTATTTATTAATATTAATATTAATTTATTTGTTGATTTTCATAATTTATATTTTTGCCTGAGGTACATATTATGATCCTGCAGGATTACAGAAATTGTGGAGCATTATTCTTTTATCCCTGAGGTTCATGATTCCTCGGGATTGAAAATTGATTTAAAATTATTATTATTGTGTTGTTGCTGTTATTATAGTCATCATTATCATCATGATTACTACCAGAGATGGGCAACTAGGTATCCGGACAATTCCCCCGGACAATTCCCCCCGGACATTTTCCCCTGAACAGTAATGTATTGTAATGTAATTAGTAATTTATATAGCGCCGCTCACAGCCGAGGCCATTCAGTAGCGCTCAATACCAAAACCGATGTTTAGACAAAGAAAAGTGAAGACTAAACCGGAGCAAACGCACTGGTATGTGCACACGATAAACGCAACGCACCTATCCAAGTAAGTACAGTAAGCAGGTAACTCTACCATTGTCAATGATAACTGTCATTAATCCAACTTCTATTGAAGCAAAGACCTTCTTTCATCAATCCAACTTCCATTTAAGCAAACAAATTCCTTCATCAATACAATTTCTATTTAAACTAAGAATTTTCTTCATAAATCCAGCTTCTATTTAACAATAGAATTTCTTTCGTCAATCCAACTTCTTTTTAACCATAGAATTTGTTTCATCAATCCAGCTTCTATTTAAGAAAAATTATTTCTTTCATCAATCCAGCTTCTACTAAAGTAGAGAATTATTTTCATCAGTCGAACTTCGGAGGGAAAGGTCCGGGGGGAAAATGTCCGGGGGGAATTGTCCTAAACCCGGGCAACTAATTTAGTAGATTCTACTTGGTTAGCTAATCGATTAGACAAACAGCTAATTGTAATTCTAATTGATTAGCTACAGGGATTTGCTTATTCTAATTCTACTCGATTAGCAATTTAACTAATTGTGCCTATCTCTCTGTTTATTATTATTGCCAAGTTAGAGGTTTTATGTTCAATGGTTAACGTTAGATGTGAGTTATGTTATTGGATTTAGATCCTGCCTGCCATATTTTTATGTGTCGATCATTAGAGCTGCTGAATTAGATTTGCAACCAATCAATGGTAATTGATGGCAATCGTAGTAAACCAAAAGGAAGTGCAATCATTCATTGGCAATGAGCCCCCGTTTCTACGTTTATTTGCCGACATTAGCGTCGGCGTTCAATTCCAGCGCATAGAGAAAATGTTCACCTAGAGAAAATTTCCCTTATCTCCAGCAGAAAGTGTTCCCTCGTATCCTAGAGAAATTCTCCCTCATAATCAGAGGAAAATGTATCGTGGTTATTCTAGAGAAAATATTCCCTGATGCGTAGGATAAAATGTTTATTCCTACTGTAGAGAAGATGTTCCTTAATATAATTATGAGGAAACAGTTTCTGCAGGATGGGGAACAAATATTTGTTCATATAGAGTTAGTGTTCACTTTTTTTCTATGGAAAATGATTCCTCATACCCTAGACTCCTAGAGAAAATGTTCATTCTTAAAGTGGAGAAATGTTCCTTGCACCCAGGAGAAACTGTTCACGGTTATCGTATAGAGATAAACATTCCTCATTTGGCTGGAAAAAGTGTGTCCAATTGTCGTGGAGAATGTTTCCACCTACTCTGGAGAAAGTGTTCCCTGGTGTAGAATAGAGACAGTTCTCTCCTTTGTCAAGTGCAGAAAGTTCCCCACCATCCTATGAGTCACGGTGCATGACCGTGTCTTATTATTAGACATTTATGTCCATAATGAACCACAATGGTGTCTCGAGTTTCCATGCATTACTTGTAGCAGCATATACCAAACAAAAAAAAACGTTTCCTCCTATCCCGCTGTTATGGCATCGTTGAAACAGTTTGTTTGCACTTTATTTTTCCCAGGTGAAAAGAACAGAGTGATTTACAGAGAATCTTTGTTGGCGATTCGCTTCCTGTATCCGCCTTGATGCTGCAGTTTCCCATCCTTGTACTAACCTTGGCATGTGCCTGTAGGACAGCCAGTATTCAGGATTCTTGGCACCGGGTTGTTCAGAATGATTTGCGTCGAAAAAATAGAGACGCCGACTCCTTTCACGGCCAATTTGATGTGCGTGAAGGGCGCGATTTGTAAGGGAAGTGGGACTCCCTGATGCGGGGTTTATACTGCCGCCCACGGAAGATATTTTCTACTTCTCTGCGGTTCTCTTCCGGATGTAGGTTTTCTTTTCTTCCCGTTTCTGCCGTCTTTCTCCACCGAGGGTTTGACTCTGTCGGTGATGTTTCCATGTTGAGATGTGCTGGAGGGCTGTCTTGCATTTGGTCATATATTTACACTTTATCAACTGCAGCTTTTATACTAGATCTGCAGTTTTTCAGTCTGTGAAGGATATATATATATATATATATATATATATATATATATATATATATATATATATATATATTGTTATATTTATATATATGTATAATATTTATATATGTTTTATATGTTATTTTAAGAATGTGTATATATATAACCAGCATGAAGTCAGGCAGAAATTAAATGTTATATATATACAGCTGTATGTATATGATGATGATGATTCTTATTATTATTATTGTTACTACTATTATTATTATTATTATTATTATTAAGTACCATTAGCAAGGTAAACCATAAGATGTTGTTGAAAAGTAACTACTGCTTTCTCATACAGATTCATTGTAGACACATTGTCAAAACGTTTTGAATTTGTATTAGGACAATAATTGTCCTAATACAAATTCAAAACGTTTAAAAAAAATTATTACTGGACACCTTTTTAAAAAATGATTAGAAAAGAAACACTTTAAATATATTTGGAAGCTAAGCTGCAAATATCCACCACTGACTGCTTCCATTTCCACCATCTTACGGAGAAACTTCACGTATGTCCGACATTTCTACAACGTATCAGAGATGAGGCCATGAACTGTGGCACGTGTCTCTGTTCATGGCTCTGTCATTTTCCCGACTGATAGATTCGAGCCTGACTTTTTCACCGGGAAAAGTCAAATATTTTTACTTGCTGTAAATTGGAAGTAATTTCGTTTGACAAATTGCTTTCGGTCGGCATTTTAAGGTCAATCAATCTCATTCTTTCCATCGGAGTTGTATTAGTCATCTCTTGTTAGTGTGGATACCAGTATGGCAAGAAATCGTGCAGGCATCCACTCTGTCTCATGTCACAGCACATTCATTTTGCCATCTGCCAGACAGTTTTATCGACTTGCCCGTGGCAAGGCCGTATGCTATTGTCTGGTTATTGGTGTCGGATTCTTTTGCGACATTTTGCCACATTAGTATGTGCTTCTTTCCTGACATTAGATGACATTAGTATCTGCTATTTCCTGAAATTTACGCAACAATAATGTCTGCTTTGTTTCTGACGTTTACACAACGATAGTGTCTGCTTTGTTTCTGACAGTAGACCACACTAGTATACTGTTGTCGGGTTATTGATTACAGTGACTGTGGTTATTACTAGACAGTGAATGCCTGTGAGTGCTATGGATACACTTGTAAGTATCTGCTGTTCCAGACATTAATTTAATTTGCTCTGTGGTTGCCATTCTGGTTGACATTAGGCCACATGTCTACTTTGCTTCTTACATTAGACCACATTACTAATGTGGTCTAATGTTCTTCTTTCCAATCATTATACCACAGTAGTATGTGCTGTTTCGAGACATGTACTTTAAGCCTGTATGCTTGTATGTTTTTTGGTTGAGCAGTTGCCAAAGGGAGCGGCCGAGATACATCACGAGGTGGAGCTGGGTATCGTCATTGGCACTCGCGGCGTCGACATTCCCGAAGCGAAAGCCCTTAGCTACATCGGCGGCTACGCCTTGGCCCTCGACATGACTGACCGCGCCGCCCAGACCAAGGCCAAGACGGCCGGCCTGCCGTGGGTCATGGCGAAGGGCTTCGACACGGCCTGTCCCGTCAGTGCCTTCATCCCGAAGGAGAAGATACCTGACCCGCAGAACGTTGATCTGTGGCTGAGCGTTAACGGAGACGTCAAACAGCGGGGAAACACCAAAGATATGATCTTTACGATACCCTACCTGATCAGCTGGATCAGCCAGCACTTCACTCTCGAACCGGGGGATCTCATCTTGACGGGCACCCCACCGGGCGTCGGTCCGGTCAAGGCAGGCGATAAGATCGAGTGTGGCCTCAACAAGCTAGTTACCATGAAGTTCGTGGTCGAAGCTAAATAGGTTTCTGTCCATCTTTGCGGACAAATCTTTTGGATATGGACCTGATTACGTTACTCATTATGATTGGATTATTTGTAGGTTTTATTTCTGCGCAAATAAATTTCTAAATAAGTAAATGAACACGTAGTTCAATTAGAATGATTATTGAGTTGAAAGGTGCTAGGATTATTAATTTGTTCTGTTCTATTTAATTTATTATCAATAGAATTTATTTTCTGTCATTATTTAGGCTACAATGGACCCTCATATATGTAATGTTCGAAGCGATGTTAAGTTAAAGTAACATCTTATAAACACTGTTTTTATGTTAAAGTTCTATTATAACGATATTCTGTTGTGTTGGGCGGAATGGAGTTTTGGATTAAATCTCTGCCTGACAGTGTATTCAAATCATAATTCTCTTTATTTTAGAATTTACGCTACATGTAGTCGTATCTTGAGCTTTCTCTCTCTCCCAAATAGCAGAAGGGTGCAGCTTGTTTACAGGCGTTTAGTCTAAACAAGATAGGTAGCTGGGTCTAAATCGGTTCCAGGACAAGATCCAAAGGGGTCAGGCAGGCAGACATGTTGGCCTAAGTTGTAACGAGGTGGTTGCGTTGTAGGCTACAATAAAGACACCAGTGATGTTAGCTGTCTGGTTTTCGGTTGATCATGTTAACTGTCTAGTAGGCTACTATGTCTTCTTGAATGTAGCCCTCATCGACCCGAGCAAACTGGTAAAAGAATTACCCAAATAGAGCAATATTTGGCTGAGTTATGAGCATTTTTCCAGATTTCCTCTTAAATTTACCTTTTTCAATACTAGAATAACCTTGTATTGTCTTAAATTTAGTAGCCTTGTTTCTTACCACAGTTAACTCTTACACAGATGAGAAACACAAGAAATAATTATTGGTCGAGATCTGGCCATTTTTCTCTGATTTTTGGACGATTTCGTTTTTGATGACCTTAAAATGACCTTGAATGACCTAGAATTTAGTGTCAATTTTTCCCCAGATGTAGCACTCGTCAAGACAAACAGAACAAATAATGTTCATCCAAATTCGACTCTTCATTCATATTCTGTGATAAAAAGAGTAAATCAACAATGGACCCAAGTTTCAATTCCCGAGGTTGAGCGCCTACTCTCCTGGTTATTTACGGGGTCTGTGGGCTGTGTAAACTTCCAGTTACATGTACAATTGCATAAAGTGCTTTATGGAGTACTGTGTCGCCTAGTATACGCAGGCATATATCCACACGTACACTCACATAACTACAAACGTGCGGCGATATTACACTTGTAATGTACCGTATAACTTCGTATGAATGCCGCGTCGTTATTGAACAAATTGCTTTAACCCACGGCAGCAATCATGGAAGACGAGCGTTCATTTTCAGAAAGCGTTTTCGTTTTCTGATCAAATACCCTAGCCGTGTTTCTTTATACCACGTCTACAGCTAAATGCACCATTATAGGGGTCTAAACGTGCACAGGTCCTCACACGGCTACACAATCACCGGCTTATACATACAAAAGCTCATTGACATTGTGTGTGCGTGCGTGTTTGTGCGTATTAGTGTGTGCGTGTTTGTGTGTGTGACCTTTTTCCAGGCTTGAAGTGTTGACCAGGTCATTAAGGAAAAACATCGGCTTTTGCAGAGTTTCAAACGGTTCAAAACATACATATATATATATATATAATTATATATATATATAATATATATATATATATAATGTTCGTCTTACTAATGACAGCTTACTTCCGGAGTCTTCTTAACGACTGCCACGTCGCTCTTCCTGTTTATCCGAGTCGTATTATGAGGAATCGGAGGATCAGGCTCACTCAGGATTTTGTGGGATTGGTTTTGTACTTTAACTGTATAAGAAGAAGAAGGAGAAGGGGATGAGGAGGAGGAGAAGAAGAAGAAGAAGAAGAAGAGGCGGAGAAGGAGGAGGAAAAGAAGAAGAGGAGGAGGAGAAGAAGGAGGTGGAGGTGGGAGAAGAAGAGGAGGAGGAGGAGAAGAAGAAGAGGAGGAGGGTAGGAGGAGGAGAAGAAGAAGAGGAGAAGGAGGAGGAGAAGAAGAAGGAGGAGGAGGAAGAGAATGAGGAGGAGGAGAAGAAGAGGAGGAGAAGACGGAAAAGGAGGAGATGAAGAGGAGGAGGAGAAGAAGAGGAAGGAGGAGGAAGAGGAGAAGGAGCAGAAGAAGAAAAAGTGTTGTTACGCCGCTAATTATTCCGGTCTATGCCGATATTTCGTGTCCGCTGTAAAAATAGATGAATTGGAAAGTGTTGACGCCTGAGTGTGTACTTGGTTACCTCATAATCGAAATCCAAAACTGTAAATTTATAAATCCCCACGCTAAACCTAAGCGCTGGGCACCAACTTATTAACGAGCGCTGTGTCGAGTCGGGGAAGGGTTATCGAGAGATGATTGTTAGTTGAAGTCGAAGATCTGAGCCCGGTCGCCAGTGAGAGAAGGCAAGACGGAGCATTGGACGGACTGAGGTATGAATTCTTGAAGAGGTGAGACTGATTCTTGAAGAGGTGAGACTAACTCTTGAAGAGGTAGGACTAATGCTTGGAGAGCTGGCACTATTTCTAAGATCGGTGGGACTACAATACAATGCAATACAACTGATCTTTGATATCGCCCTTCTTACTCAGGTTGCCCCAAGCTTAGAAGTGCACACGCCTCGGCGGCGCAAAAGCAATTATATTGCAGAGCAAAAATAATTATTGTGCGCGAAGGATTGCTCAAGGTCCCTACGCGGCGGCTTGAGGTGGATTCGAACCTGCAACCCTCCGGCTGCAAGGCATCGAACATACCCATACACCACCGCGCCCCACAAATTCTTAAAGACGAGGGACTAATTCTTGAAGAGCTGAGAGCAATTCTTGAAGAATTGGGACTAATTCTTGAATAGCTTGTACTAACTCTTGAAGAGGTGGGACCAATGTTGGTACTGTCTCTCTCAATGCATATTCATAATCTGAGTTTTGGTGATTTATTTAATTTATTTGTTAATGTAATTTCTATAGCGCCACTATGAGAATCATAATGCGCTCTTTTGTCAAGCTATTCAGAACCGTTTATCATCAAAAATGAAAACAATGATGAGAAAACTGGAACAGTCACCAGTGGAGGGTCCACTCACACCATCACACGCATGGCGCCTAACCAACGATGGGGCTACTAATCACGCGTATGTAGTACTGTAATATAATTACTAATTAGTGTGCTGTAGATATAGTGTAATGTACTAATGAGGAACAGTCACCAGGTCTAAATGTAGCCTTCTGTAGGACTATAATCAAGACAATGCAACTTTGCTTGAGATTTTCCTGCCAGAACTCTGAATTGCAAACACGACCGTACGACAGAACATCGATGGCGCTGCAGAGCAATTGCGAGTGAATGAGTTGCTCAAGGTCCCTAAACAGTAATCATCTCTAATGAGTGTCGAACCCATACCTATCGCGTTGCTAGGCGAGCACTCCAACCAATCGGTTACCGTGTGCCACATCGGAATAATATATATATATATATATATATATATATATATATATAATACATATAATTATATAATATAATGACAGACAGAGACATATTGGTTTTATCTATTATTCCGATATGGGACAAATTGTCTATTACAGCAAACACCGCAGTAAAAATCCATTATAATTTCAAGTTTTACTGCGGTCAGTGCGGTGTTTACAGTGATAGACCAAAATGTCTGGCGGCAGTACAGTGGAGCCTACATTCAAATATTATTGCTACCTTTAGTGTGATGTATTCAGAGGGCGTCTCGCTGTGACCTATAGCGAGTTATTGTTTTGACCTTTGGAATAATATATGAAACGGAGAGTGCAGGCGTCGTTGAGTGTGCACTGATACGAGACAAACTATCAGTGCGAGCGTTACATCGACACAAGTGTCTGCTCCGATCGGTCACTGCTTTTAAGAGAGCATGTGGCCATAACCTATGGTAAGAGACTAAGAGCACGAGAACGTTTAGCCACAGACTGGTTGCTTTATTATTGTGCAACGGTACTTTGTCATAATATGATTAGCCTCGCCCACCTGCTTTCCCCAGGCTTAAAACTTGAGACCGGGTCATTAAGGAAAAACATCGGCTTTTATATACAGAGTGCTCATCCAAATGGGATTAGACTTAAGTAATCAGAGTGGGGCGCTATTTACCGTCGCGCACAAAGGCCTACTTACCGGTTACTTAGAACGGTAATTCGTGCGATAAATTCTCATTTTCCAGTGCAATTGTCGGAGTGTTCTGAGGCGAAAATGAATTACGCCGACGGGGTTTGCGAACCGTATTTTCTCCGCTCGCGGGTGTGAAGACAGTTTGGATCCACGGCGGAAACTGTTCCGGGAAACATCGTGATTGATTTACGTAAAGACATCCTGTTGGCTGTCGCTTCGTTTGTCATTGTGCAGCGGGTAATGGGATGTAAACTCGATTTCTTTGAACACCTTTTTAGTATGGATAACAACGCGAGGATGGTCGAAGATGTCGCATTTGAAATAATGGTCGGCGCAGGGAGCATTTGCGCTGACAGTTGACAGTGTGTGTAAAGCATCCTGGACGTAGCTTGCTAGTGATTTGCATAAGTTACTTCGTGGTGATTGTATAAGATACTATGTGCATGCACTGTTGTGTTAATATGTCACAGGATTGCTAACGTTTGGTGTGCTGTTGTCAACCTTGTGAGGAGCCTTAAGCTCCCAGTAGAATTAAATATTGACACTCTATCATATATGACTGCATTGTATTAAATGGTGACCATCAATATACTAACTGATTAATGACTGATGTAAATATAGGGCAACCCTGATAGCGGAACCATATGTTCCTTTGGGTTTACCCATTGACACCCTGTATACGATTGCATAAACTATGTGCCTGTATTATTATCATGGTGGTCAATAAATATATTGATTGATTTTGATCGATTGACTACCAATGAACCCACGAAAAACAAGAGCTGACAGTTCAACGCTGTAATTTAGAACTAAATCCAGGTTCTAAAACTTACTTTGCAACCCCCCCGCCCCATTGGAGTATAATTATGGTCTGATTATTTCATTGTTTCACTGTTGAGTTTTGATAATAGCTTTATGTTCCACCTTTCCTGTAACGTAATAATAGTAATTACTAATAATATAATGAAACAGAAATGAACGCTTTCCCGTCTGCTATTAACTCTTTGAACTCAAGTACAGCGCCCTTTCCTTCGGCTGAGCTACGGCGCTATACAAATCGTCGTCTTATTGTTACTATTACCGTTACAATTACAATTACTGTCTATTATTTTGTTTAAAAAGATAAGTCTTGACTCTTGAGCTGGGATTTAAATTTCTCCAGTGTATGTTGTGGAAGGCGAATAGGACTACTCAACGTTCTGCTGTATAACACAACAGTGTTTCATATTGCCCTCCTTCCAATACTCAGAAGTGCACACACGACCAGAGGACAGAACATCGATGTCGCTGATCAATTGCGTGTGAAGGACTGGCTTCAGGTCCCTACACATAATTCGTCTCAGGGCAGGATATTGAACCCGTACTCTCCGCGTTACACAGTGTGATTCTACTTACAGATTTTATATTAGTTACAGTTATAGTTAATGATTTGTCATTTTAGTTATAGTTACAGTTATAGTTAGTATTAGTTTTTAGTTATGGTTATAGTTAGCCTACTGGATTTGTTTAAACCATTTCGTTACATTAAGGCTAAGCGAAATTGTCTGCAGATGCAGCAGCTGTACCTATTAAGATGCAATAGAAAAGTTTACAAACCAACTAACTTTAATTAAATGCGCCTTTACAAATGGGTTTATTCACAAATCCAAAATCCGGGGCGAACCTAGTAATTATTAGTCGTAGCGCATTTTCACGTTCTCATGTTCGTCGATATTGTACTTTTAGTTTTAGTTTTTAAGAAAATAACGAAGCATTTTCGTCCTTGTTTTTCGTTATATGTATATATACACACACATATATATATATATATATATATATATATATATATATATATATATATATATATATATATATATATATATATATATATATAGTTAATGATATTTTAATTAACTTAAAGTTACAGTTACAGTTATCGCTAAAGAAATCATTTTATTTTCGTTAACGAAGATTTTTTTACCGTTTTTGTTAACGAAAGTGACACTGGCGTTACAGGCCGACCGCTCTATCCATTCGACTGCCATACCCCACCATGCAAGCGATGATGCATTACAGAAAAAAACGAATATATTGATGGCAGCTGAAATGAGATTCTACGAAAGAACCTTGGGCGTCAGATGGCAACGAAAGATTACAAAAACGTCGAGGTACAAAACATTTCTGAGTATTTCAGGCGGTATACCGTGCAGTCAGAAACTAATGGAAAAAGAAGCTCAATGTCTTCGGAAACAGTTTGCAGGATGAATAATACCAGGATGTTCAGACGAATCTCATTTGCTGTAATAGACGGCGAAGGGATCAACGCCAGACCGAGCAGAGAATGGTTGGACAATATCAGGGATTAGTATGCGATGGATGTGCACAGGACTGAACTTATTGGCACAGGTCAAGAAGCCAATGGAGAAATATGGCCAGGCGTGTGACCAGCGCTGAGCCAATGGACAAAATGAAACAAAAGATTTGTTGTTTAAAAAACTATCAACCGCGTATTTTCGTAATCGTAATCGTAAACTTGAAGCTTTTATAGAGCGCTACTCTGAAGCTAAGCTCAGGGCACCAGCTTATTCACGAGCGCTTCGTCGTATCAGAGGAGCTGTCCAGAGATGTATAATGTAAAAGGAAAGATTTTAGTACGTTTGCCTCACGCGCGTATTATGATTTAGTGATGTGGCAGTCCGGACAGATGTTCTATGATCAGCCTGGCTTGAGAGCGCCTCTGAGTAGAGCCCTTGAAGAGGCGCTATATAAATTCTATGATTGATTGATTGATTGAATAGGTTAGAAGGTAGGTGATTGGCTGGGGCTATCGACCTATAATAATGCAATGGGTACGGGTTCGAGCCCCCACTCCGGTGGTCAATGTGTGCAGAGACCTTGAGCTTGTTCTTCTGTCATTTTCCTTAAAATTTAATCTGAAAATTGCAAATTTTTCATAAGGGTGAAAAAGTGAATAACAGTGAGACAATGAATTACAATGAAAGTGAATTACATTGAAACGTGAGTTACATTGAAAAAGTGAATTACAGTGAAAAGTGATTTACAACTTACAATAAAAAGGGAACTAGGCCTACATTTAAAGTGAATTACATTGACAGACTAAATTACAGTGAATGACAGTGAAAAAGTGAATGACAACGAAATAGTGAATTTTCATCTTTTATTGGCATTTATAAAATCACACGAAAAAAAACTGAAAACCGTTGTATACGAAAATAGCGCTGTAATAACTATAGTCACGGCTATTCTGAGGCACAAGACACAACACTGTTTGAAACCGTAAAACATCATCTATCAAGGTCTAAAATAGTTTCTTAGTTTAGATCAAATCCATCGAGTCTTTTCTCGTTGCTCACTAAGAGGAGCACTCTCAGAAATTAGTTCCATACTTGTAATTATTATCCGTCACGTTCTTAAATCAAAGATACATTGTTCTTATACATTCTAGGCCTACTCATGCGATGTAGCCTACCGGTCTTATTCCACCGGTTTAGACTGTCTCCAATAGAATATACATGTAAAGAGAATAATAAAAATAATTAATAATAATAATAATAATAATAATAATAATAATAAAAATAGTAGTTGTAGTAGTAGTAATCGTAGTAGTGGTAGTAGTAGTAGTAGTAGTAGTAGTAGTAGTAGTAGTAGTAGTAGCAGTAGCAGTAGCAGTAGCCGTAGCAGTAGCAGTAGAAGTAGCAGTAGTAGTAACAGTAGCAGTAGCAGTAACAGTAGCAGTAGCAGTAGCAGTAGCAGTAGCAGTAGTAGTAGCAATAGTAGTAGTAATAGTAATAGTAGTAATTATAATAATAATAATAACATCGTGCACCGAATATCTCTTCCTGGACCACGCACTCTTCTCAGCTCGCTCACCATAATTATCCGCCCGAACAGCACTACATCGTCTACAGATCAGGTACTTTGTCCTCCTCAGCGCTATCGTCTTCCTAGACTGTTCATAGCAGCCAACTTGATGACGACCGCTTCCGTGTGGTGTGACGTCATCGTCCTTTGCGCTCGGCGCCATCTTCCTCGGCAGAAGATGGCGCACAGTTCTTGTCGGAACTTCTGTCCCGTTGCGCAGTACAGAAAGAAGTTCATCGAATGGTTGACGTACATGAGTAGCTCGGTCACGGCCCGGCCGAGCTTCATCTTGTTCTTACCATCGGTGGAAAACTCTACGAGGTTCGTGATGATCAGGGTGATGTTCAGCGGAAGGGTCGTGACGAGAAACGCGAATGAGACCGTTAAGAGCATGACGCTCATCCGCGCACTACTTTCCTTGGCGGACGACGCACTTCCGCGACAGAGGTGACTGTCTCTTTGGCGCCGGGAGATGAGGACCCTGCGAATGATGAGACCATTGAGGACGAGGATAACAGCGAACGGGATGAAGGAGTACAGGAAGGCGTCCACCCACGGCCAGACGTCTCTCACCAGGTAGGAGTAGGCTTCGGCCGGATCGCAGCGGACTGTGACAATGCCCCCACAGTTTATGGTGTACGTCAACTGGGTTGTCCAGAAGAGGTGCATGTTGACGAGGAAATGAAAAGCAAGGAGGATAAGGACGATGGCATAGGCCCGTCGTCGGCTGCAGACCATCGGGGCCTTGAGGGGGTAGCAGACGGCCAGAAAGCGCTCGGCCGTGACGGCTATGATCAGCCAACCGGAGAAGTCGCTGATCGTTGATCCGAGAACGTTGACGAGCTTGCAGGTCCACTGCGCCCAGACGCGGAGGTCCGATCCGGTGAGTTCGGTGATCCAGAGCCGGAGCAGTCCGACGAAGAGTACCATGGTATCAGCGAAGGTGAGAACAGTCAGATAGGCGTAGGTGGAGACAATTCTCATAGCGCGCTGGGTGAGGATGACGAAGGACATGGTGTTACCGATCACTCCTATAATGAAGATGAACGGAGGCAAGAAGAGGAGAAGCTGCTTCCGGACACGGATCTCCACGGACTCCGCCGACTGGATGGGATCGGAGTCGCCCTCGTCGTTCGCTGTCGATGTGATGTTGAAGAAGTACTCCTCGATGGTGTTCCTGTTGAGGTTCATGATCCGCAGGAAGTTCTCCTTCTCTTCCGGTGGATACGATTCGTAGATGCCACGGATCTCCGTCGGATCGAGTTTGTCGCCACTGATGCTGCAGTTCCTACAAGAGAAAACCGGCGAAGAGTTATTAATTGCATCGATGTTTACAATGAAATGCGTCATTCTCAGCCAGGGTACCACATGCAGGCTTTTCATTCCAAATTCAAGTCTCACCTCTTCAAGAAGTACTACCCGATTCCATCCCATCCTCTGCCATCCAAGCTCCATTTAGACACCTTTAAAATGCTGTCAACATATGCTATAATTGTAGGCACTGGCCACAGTGACTGATTTCTTTATGTCTTTGGAGTTTGGATTGCTGTTGCTGTTTTCACCACATGGTTGTAGCCTATCTACTAATCTACTTTACAAACTCGTCCTCAACTAAACCTGCATTAGCAGCTGCTCCGCCTCCTCTCTCTAGTGTCTGTGGCAACCTGACTCAGACTTCAAATGAACATCGATCTCTGGACAACCCCTCTGATACGACGCAGCGCTCGTGAATAAGCTGGGCTTTGCGTCTAGCTTGGAGTAGCGCTTTAAAAATATTGGAGTTTACGACTAAGGTTACCATGAAAATGATAATGATAATCTTAACGAAAATGGTGATGATGATGATGGTGATGATGATGGAGCTTGGAAGGCAGAGGATGAAGGGATGAAATGGGGTGGTAAGCGTCTCTAAAAGCCTCTGCCACCCAAATGTCCACCACGCCACCTTCACGTGGTACCCCTGTTGGAAACAAAGTGCGTGGTGGACGACCGAGCCCTCGCCGGTATATGCGAGCCCAAAGACAAGGAGTCGGAAGGACGGACGATGAAGGACATCGACGCTCGGAGATGGTGTCTCGCTAAAAACACCGAGAGGAAGGCAACGGGAAACCACCTCTCTAATTTCCCAAGAAACACTTGCAATGACGACGGGTGCTGCGGATGGTTGATGGGGGGCGATCGCTGGTGGCGACGGTGGGGAGGGACTGGGTGGGGCGCGTGTTGGGGGAGACTCCCTTCTGGGGGAGGTGGAGGGAGGAGGGAGGAGGAGGGGAGGGGGAGGGAGGGGGGACCGGGGCAGGTGATGCTGGGGTGGATGGCCGACGGATGCAGCGAGTTAGGGGAGGGGGCACAGCGCAGGGGAGAGTGGCGTCATTGGAGGTTGGAACCTGCCGAAGGGCAGAGAACTTAAAGAAGAAGAAGAAGAAGAAGAAGAAGAAGAAGAAGAAGATGATGATGATGATGATGATGATGATGATGATGATGATGATGATGATGATGATGATGATGATGATATTTTAATAGATAATGATGACATAATATATAATATAATATAATATATAATATAATATTATATATGTATCGATGCTTCAAATGTAGAATGATAATTAATGATGTATAATTATGTCAGTGCTTTAAGTGGTTGTATAGAATCTCATTATGGCATCTTTTTTCGATAGCTAAGAGCTTCGAGAGAATGCCTATAGACCGAGGAAGTGATTGGCCACTTTATCCAGTCGTTACCAGAAATAACCAAGATTTCTATAGCGCCTGTAGTCAACGTTACATAAACCAACATTCCGCAACAGTTTTACAAACAAGTTATAGAAAGGATTAAGTGCAAAAGTCTTGTCAATTAAATTCGCGATTATTGTTTCTCTAGGCGTAGTCATAGACAGAATGTTCTGCGAAATAACAGACATGTGAGCCAATTGGTTAAAGCGCTCCATTTAGACACCTTTAAAAAGCTGTCAACATATGCTATAAGTAGAGACAACGCAGTAACCCATTCAATGACTACAGGCGCTATAGAAATCTTGGTTATTTCTGGTAACGACTGGATAAAGTGGCCAATCACTTCCTCGGTCTATATTAGAGTCCTGTTCTAACTATTTGCATATATTATGATAATATTGTGTGATTGAAATTATTAAATACTTCCATACAATGTACCAAAAATTACAAACTTCATGTCTTACTTGCATGTGTGACAAATATCAATCAAGCTGTATTAAGAACATTGAATGTAATAAATTGAGAATTTCGAGTGAAGTTTATTCTATTGTCAACACGGTAGCATAATAAATGATAAAGAATTGTCATATTCACTGTTGAATATATTTCTTTAAAAATGCTTGACTTTACTGATTGATGACATCTTAAAAATCCAAAAGTGAACTTCATGTTAAACTTTCGTGTCTTCTAAATTTGTAAAATAAATGTTATTGAAATAAATAGATTAAGAAGTAAATGTGCATTAGTAATGGTGATCAAGAATTAATTTTAAGAAACCTTTCTTGTATACGACAATTGCTACTAAATATTGTTGAATTTGCATCAGATACCAAATTGCATGTATCAAACTGTATATTTATGAATTGTATTTTTAATGTCGTTAAACAATGAACACTAATGACATTTTAAGGTTATGTTTGGACAGTCTTAAATGGTGTCTTTTCGACGCTATGAATTCATTTCACTGCACTGTATATGTTTTAAATTGTCGTCAACGGCCTTTGATGTCATATGACGACGTTAAACCTTGGAGAAATAAATAACCCATTCAATGCCTGCATAGATTGATCCTGTTGTTCAGACCACAAGTCATGGATGTATCTACTTTACATAGTAATTGTATTGTATTGTATTGTATTTGAACACTTGTTATAGCGCCCCTACCAGATTTCCCATTCAGAGGCGCTCCCGACTACTGCGCGAACGCTGAATCGGAGTTTCACGCCGAAGCGCATGAGCAATTGCGAGTGAAGGACTTGCCCAGGGTCCCTACGCGGCGACTTTGAGGTGGATTCGAACCCGCAGCCCTCCAGCTGCAAGGCACCGAACATACCCCTATACCACCGCGCCCCAGTTGTATTGTGATGTGTTGTATTGTGTGTTGTATTGTACTCCACGTTTATAATGTAATATTGAGAATAACAAATAATTGTAGATTTTTTGCTTGGTTCATCAAGACACTTAAAGTTCTGTGCTTTGTAGGCTACTATTATATGCTTAATTCTTGTTTTTTTGTTCGTATTTTTTTAGAGAAATATCAGGAAAACTGTATGATATATATGCAGAGAACGAGCATGTAAGGGCCATCAAAAGGCCATCAAAAGGCCATCAAAAGAGCCACTTGCAGGGTCAACATGAATACAGATGAGCCCTTGAGACCACAGATGAGCTAATATATTATTATTAGCCATGAGAAAAGACTTATTTGCAATTATAGAATTATTGTCGAGAAAATTCCATTGACTCTATGTACCAATTCTTTTTCTATGATTTCATTAGACATTTTAAGGAAATAATTCTTTAAATTTTATGTTAAAACTCATTCTAGGAAGGAGAAGAAAGCATAAAATCACAGACAAAAAACTAAGGTCAGGCCTATGTTGTTCTATTATTGCCCACCTGCATTAGTGAGAAGCAATTGTGAATAAAATTGAAGGCCACTTGGAATATTGAATTTAATTTATATTTTAATAAATAAAAATAAGAATATTGAATAAAATTATAATCTATCTATCTATCTATGGAATTTATATAGCGCCCCTTCACGATAACTACTCAGAGGCGCTCCCGACCCAGGCCCGGTCAAAGAGGAAGGTCTTAAGTAGTCTATAGAAAGAATCAGAGAGGTCTCGCGGGAGAGAACGAAGGTCTGAGGGGAGGCTATTCCAGAAAGAAGGACCAACGATCGAGAAAGCCCGACGCTGTCTAGTAGCAGAGCGAGCATGCGGAACTATGTCGGTTAAAAACAGCCTTAAGACCAACAATGAATTACAGAAGAAACCTTGAGTCCTCAGAAGAACTATTATTAGCCATGAGGAAAACCTTTAGGGCAATTATGGAATTATTGTAGAGAAAATGGTATTGAAAGACTTTAGGATTAATTGCTTGCACGAACTTGACAGCAAATCATATCAATTGAAGAAGGAAAACTACTTCTGAATGATAGAAAGAAAGAAGAAGAATTATCGTATGTATGCATTATCCAAAATAATCGTTATCCTAGTAAATTACAACAGCAGCATAAGGACACAGCGTTTAATATCGTCAACTCAAACAACCTGCAGCCAGATAAGTATCAAACGATGTGCGGAAAAAAACCAAAATCGATGGAAAAAACTCCTGTACAATGAACTAAAATACAATTATTATCGTTAAAGACGTCAATGGCCATTGTAGTCATAAGAATTCGTTAAACTTTGGAATAATAAAAAATACTGATTTGTTAAGCGCTCTCTCTTTAGACACCTTTAATACGCTGCCAACCGACGCTATACATAAACACGGTAGGCCATTGGTTATAATAAATAGTAGCCTTGCAGCACCGGTTTAGTAACTGTCTCCTAAGATCACTATGCCGTAGAGTCTACGGTGTAAAATTAATGTTCGATGTGTTTTCCTTGTGGCGAGGTAGCTCCAGCCGATTATGACTTATTATTATATTGGTCTTATTGAGAAAACAATCTGACAAAAACGCAGTAATGCTAACATGAGATATTTAAATTAAAAAAAAAATAAAATGAGAATATTAAAAGTTGTTAGAATTGATTGATAAACTAGTAGATGTTTTTATATAAGAATCTGGGGATACGGTGTGAGTTGTCTGTTGGTAGGAGAGTGTGGTTGTATGTACTAGGTCTTATTTGATGAATGGAGAGGTCACGGAGATTGCGCAAGTGCTCAAGGACGAAATTCCTCCACTACTGCATGTCCGTTCATTGTAAATCCGTGCTTAGTGCCAGTCCCAAGCCTGGATGAAGGAGGAGGGCGACAAGAATGAGCACTGCTATCACACAATTTCGTTAAACTGAGACAACACACACACACGTCGATTGGTCAGAGCGCTCTCTTTAGACACCTTTAAAACGCTGCCGACCGATGCTATGTAGGGAAACTAGGCATCAAATTCTATCGGTGAGAAGTTGGACACAATGAAGCAATGCACTAAACTGACATACGCTAACAGTGATGACCTGGAACTAATGATCAGCGACTAAGAAAATGAACTTATTCACAACTAAATAAATTTTCAAAGACGTCAACGGCCATAGCAGCCATGAGATGTCGTTACACTTTTTAAAATAATAATAAAGGTTACAGAGCTCGA
>JACEVL010000492.1:60000-285000 GCA_020284085.1 Aporrectodea caliginosa | reverse complement strand
ATTGATTGATTGATTTATGTATGTACGTATGTATGTATGTATGTCTCTCTAGCATAGGGTCTAGTAGTCTACTGCCTATATCTATATCACACCAAAAACTCAGAAAAATAGCCACACTGGTAAGCAAATAGCCATCAGTTCTGGTGAGCGCAAAACCTTCTTTTAATAAGCTTTTAGTCGCTCATTAAAGCGACGAACAGCTGAGTTATCCGCAGCGCCCGCAACGAAAGCGTGTACGGCCACTAATAGCAGATCCTTTAGACGAAATACTCTGCAGAGCTCCGAGCATAGAACATTACTTTTGCTGCACCTGCAATTTATAATGAATCGTTATAACGCATGCGTTAAGTTGTCTCGGAGGGGCTGAGGTAAGGAGAGTCTTCTTATGCGTTCGGGTACTTAGGCAGTTTGCACAGTTTTCGTTTTTTACAGCTAAAAGACTAATTATGTATATATAATTATATATATATATATATACAATATATATATATATAACATATATATGCATTTACACATAGTGCATGCATGTATAATTAATAAAATCATTTGTATAATGTATTTATGTTATATATGAGATATATTACTTCATAAAACCAATACTTATATATTACATATATTTTATTATATATATTATGACTGTATATATTACATATATTATATATTACATACATACATATATTATATAAGGATTGGCTTCATGAAATAATTGCATTGGCCAAATCAGGACTAGAGAAGTTGTTTAAGTTTCATATCGCGCGTCGAAATGGATCTGAAGTTGTCAGCTGGACAGGAACGGAGAAACAAAGACGAACAGAGAGATAGAGACAAATAGGCAGGCAGAGGGACAGGGAGATACATGAAGAAGAGAGACAGAGAGTGTCAGAGCGATAGAGAAAGACACAAAGACAAAGAAACAGAGACACACACGGAGGAACACACAGATACAAAGACAGACAGAGATGGAGAAGAGAAATAGGCAAGGATAGACAGCGAGAGGGAGAGAGGGATATATAGAGCGAGGTAAGAGACACACATACAGAACGACGGACAGACAGACAGAGGCAGAGAGAGGGAGAAATAGAGAGAGAGATTGAGAGAGACAGACAGAGACAGAGAGAGAGAGAGAGAGAGAGAGAGAGAGAGAGAGAGAGAGAGAGAGAGAGAGAGAGAGAGAGAGAGAGAGAGAGACAGAGACAGAGACAGAGACAGAGAGAGACAGAGAGAGACAGAGAGAGAGAGAGAGACAGAGAGACAGAGACAGAGACAGAGACAGACAGACAGAGAGAGACACACACACATATAGGGGGTAATAGAAAGAGAGACATACAGAAAATGGTTATTCTTAGTAAAAGATCTTTCCGCGGTTGCTGAACAAACGATATTTTCCTTTGCTAGACCTAATTTTGTAATTATTTTCCTAAATCTGTTATCTTCCTTAATCTCCCTTGCGCCTTTCGCCTCCTTTTCGGTCTCAGGACTAGCATTTCAATTGATCTCATCCATCTTAGGCTGTCTTTGCCTGGTATACATCGGGCGTAATGATGTCAGTTAGCCTCGCGACGCTGGCTTATTTCAGCGATTTTAAACACTAGCATTAGCACGGTCCGTATACACGGGGACACTAAATAGCGTGGCGCCCAATCAAACGGGCAGCGGTGGTGAAGGACCTTATCCATTCAATTCACCAAAAACTGAGCATTCATTCATTCATTCCGGAGGTTTATATAGCGCCTCTTCAAGAAGTCTACTCAGAGGAGCAGGTTTGATAAAAACTGAGCATGTTTAATCGATTCGGTCACTACACAGAGCGCGTTGGTTTTACAGTAACTTTAATGATACAAAGTCAAGGATTAATATAGAGGCGATGGCAGGCCTTAAAAAGGTGTGCAATGTGCATGCATGCGGCCCGTACACTAACAGGCGTTGTATCCATTCAAAAGGGCAGCGGTGGTGAAGGATCTCAGCTGATCAATCCGTTGAAAAATGAGGAGGATCGATGCGTTCGCTATATGAAAACGTCACATTTACATTTAGGTATACTTAAAATGTCACTATTAGTCTTTGGTTTCTCGTTCTTTAAAGACGTTTCTTTTCCTCCGGGGTTTTCGTGCTGAGAGCGCTTCTGAATAGTTATTCTGAGAGAGGCGCTATATAAATCTTTAGATACAATACAATACAATACAATTAGAACAACGGCATGCATTCGTTTGTTATCTACTTTAGGCCCTAATGTATGTTGGCAAACTGAAAGTATTTGAATCAGCATCAAATAAATAAAGACCATTGAGGTTAATATATGAGTGATGGCAAGCGTTTAAAAGGTGTCTCTGTGGTCGTGGTTTTTACGGGGACCTTATAATGGTGTGGCACCCATTTGGAGAGGCAGCGGTGTTGAAAGATCTCACCCGATGAATTCATGAACAGGGTCGAGGCCATAAGGTAGCCGTAGAAAACGAGTATGGTCTACATTTACTTGATCTTTTTGTTCCTAGGACTATGACTGCCTTGGCTCAACGCCGGGCATTTGCTGTCGTTGGTCCCTCTACTTCGAATTACCTTTCCCCTCACTAAAGGCTGAAACCAATGACTGGATTTTCCTCATCGGTCTTTCGTTTTCCCCGGGGTTTCCGTACTGAGAGCGCCTCTGAATAGTAATTCTGCGATAGGCGCTATATAAATCTATAGATACGAAACGATACGATTTACCTAATCAATTCACGAAATGTCAAATGTTAGTACTATACGTTAAGCCAGTAACTGCTATTCTACTATTATGTTGGCAACTATCGTAGCTGCCATTGCTGTTCACGTCGTTATTTACTTAGCCAAGTTATGCTGTTGACGGACACTCTTGCCGATTTATTATTATAACCACAGTTTAACGTCGTCTTATGACATCAAAGGCCGTTGACGACAATGCAGAAAATATACAATACAATCATAACCAGAAACTTATAGCATCCGAACGACACCATTAAAGGTGTCAAACGGAGCTTTACAATTTCACTAATATTCAATATTTTTGTAACATAAAGTAGTTCATCTCATACTATCTATGATTATTATGTACTGACAAAGTTCATTAACTAACAAAGCATACATGTATTATAATTGATTAAGGTATTCTTTTAAACTGTTCATGTATCTTACAAAACACTATAATAAAAATGTTCATTAACCAAAGAAGTATACATGTATTATAATTGTTTAAAGTAGGCCTATTCTTTTAAACTGTTCATGTATCTAACATACATAATAAAAATTCCATTAACCAACAAAGCATATTATAATTGTTAAAAGTACTCTTTTACATTGCAACACAGTATATAATTGCATAATAACAATGTATTAGTAAAAGACCAATCAAATATTTACAGATTTGAGTAAGATACAAAACCATTCACATAAAGAAACCTAAAATATCCATTTACAAAACTTTACCTTTATTAATTATCTTAACTAACCTATACACTTCATTCTAAAATAAATTTACTGTCAAAAGGGTTTTAATAGAAATTTCATGTTTATACAATTGACATTTATCTCTTAAAACCTCTGAAATATCTTCTTTTTTACATTCAATTAAGAGATGATGAATTGTCTCCCTGACATTACAAGTATCACACAGACCGTTTGCATGCCTTTTTATAACGAATAGTCTTTGATTAGTATTGGCCACTCCTAAACGCAATCTAGAAATTTGGACTTCCTTATGCCTATAAGGTTCTAAATATTTTATATCTGTATTAACAATTGGACAAATAGATTTATAAAAATGACCTTTATTATCATTACTATATTCTAGTTGCCATTTATTTACTATGTAAAGTTTTATTAAAGTAAAAATTTCCTGAAGTTCAAGATAATTAGTAGAATTTATGTGATCAATAGTTAGACCTTCTTTAGCCAAAGTATCTGCTCTATCATTGCCTGCCAGATCAATGTGACTTGGGATCCAAATAAATCTTATTTGATTAGAATTTAGTTTGCTAATGTGATATAGTAAATCATTTAATAAAGTAGGTCTAGATTGACAGTAAGATCTCTTAATTGATGTAAGAGCACTCAATGAATCAGAGAAAATCGCAAATTTACAATAATTGTAACACTCGTTGTTTAATATCCATAAAACAGTTTCAATAATTGCAGTTAATTCAGCTGCATAAACACTGGAATTATTACACAATCTAAATTTCTTATCTACATTTAAACTAGGTACTGTGAAAGCAGCAGCAACAAGATCATCTACTTTTGACCCATCAGTATAGATATGTACATAAGAGTCATATTTCGAAATTAATTCTAGAGCATATTGTTTTAGAAATTCAGGTTGATCGTTTTTCTTATTTACACATTTCTTCAGAGTTAAGTCAACTTCTATTTTGTTGTTGCACCAAGGAGGAGAAGTAGGGAAGGAGGGGCTAATGAAAGATGTACTAAGTGAAGAAAAGAAGTCAGAGGTACGAGTATAGATTGAATGTTCCCTACTGTCAGATGTCCTAAAAACATTTGTCCAGTGGTTTTCCATAACTCTAGTAAAAGGGTGAAATTTACTACCCAAAATTTTAGCTCCAAATTTTATTGAATTTTGGAGTCGCCTTAAATGAAGTGGTAATTCTCCACATTCATTGTGAAGTGCTGATGCTGCAGTACCCTTTGGAACTCCACAACATAATCTAAGAGCCTCAGTTTGAATACATGTTAGTTTATCCAAGTAAGACTTGCAGGCTGAAGAATAGGCAACATCACCATAATCAAAAATAGACCTGATTAGTGCTCTATATATGGTGAGAAGTGTTTTTTTACAAGCTCCCCAACCATAGCCACTTATTGCTCTTAAAAGATTTAACCTCTTTTTACATTTTTCAATAATATAATCAATGTGTGGCTTCCAGCTCATTTTACTATCAAAAATTACACCCAAAAATTTTGCTTTATTTTCTATCTTAATTTGTTTTTGATCAATCTTTATAGTAATCCTTGATAAATTATTTCTTTTGGAAAAGAGGACTCCAGTCGTTTTATTAATAGATATTTTGAAACCATTTTCATTACACCAATTTTGTATTAAATTTATCGATAGTTGAATTTTATTTTCTAAGATTTTAATATTTCTATGTCCTAGGTAAATAGCACTATCATCAGCAAAAAGGGACATTTCTACACCATCCACACCAGTGGGAATGTCATTTATCATTATTAGGAATAAAATAGGAGAAATTATTGAACCTTGCGGAGTACCATTCTGTTGTATAAATTTATCAGAAAGTTCTGCCCCCACCTTAACTTGAAACGTTCTATTAGATAGAAAGTTTTCAACCCAGTTATATGTATTACCAACTATTCCCAATTTCTGAAATTTGTTTAAAAGGGTAGGGACATGCAACATATCATAAGCTCTTTCAAAATCAATAAAAATGGCTAGAACATGTTCTTTGTTTTTAAGTTTTTTAAGAATAATATCCTGAAGTTTAAGAATTTGATCCATTGTACTTTTATATTTTCGAAAGCCAGATTGATTTTTTGAAATTAGATTATTTTTTTCCAAAAACCATTGAAGACGTTTATTAACCATTGATTCCATTACCTTGCATAAGGTAGAGGTAAGTGATATTGGTCTATAAGATTCTGGATTTGAGGCTTCTTTATTAGGTTTTAATAATGGTAGAATAATAGCATGATGCCAATCAGTAGGCAATTTCCCTTCTTCCCAGGTTTCATTATAAAATAATAATAGAATTTTAAGAGCATTCTTATGAAGATGTTTCAATAATTCATAAGGTATTTTGTCATCACCTGGTGACTTATTATTTTTAGCTGATCTAATAGCTTGTTTCAATTCACTAATATCAAACTTCTCATTTAAAATTTCCATTTCATGAACATTAATATTGTCACGAGGTTGAGGGTTATTTTGCAAATTATTATCTTTTAAATAATGTGTACCGTGCATGCCTGCGGTCCGTACTCTGGGACGTGAAAAGTCGTGGTACCCATTCAAACGGGGAGCGATGGTAAAGGATCTCACCCAATCAATTTATTGAACATTTACATTTTTCTCTTTACTTCATTCAATGCCGTAGCCTTTAGGGACACTTTTGCACAATGCACCGGGGACGAGGACCACTATATATATATATAGCATATTATGTTAACTTTTTTGTGTTATGATGCATTGTTTGTTAAACTCTGATGTTCAGTTGCTGCAGTTGATGCAATAAAGTTATTGATTGATTGATTGATTGATTGATTGATGATTGATATATATATATATATATTATATATATATTATATATATATATATACTAACATTTCTACACGGCTTCGCCCGGGTTTTCCCCAGGCGTAATTTTAACGGCTGCAAATAAAAGCTACTTATTTACTTACTATAATTGCTGATGAACTTAAACTATTTAAAATGTCCACATACATGTATCTTAATGGAAACGATATTTAGAGGTGAAAATAGTTGCTTTGCCCGTGTTTTTGATTTTAATTACCTGTGAGTCAGCGGTTGCCACGTTTAGCATTTGAATTTAATGTGCTATTGGTAAGCGGCTTCGCATTTGAATTTAATGTCCGCGTACTGAGCGTATGCTCCACTTATCGAACGTGCTTCCGTGTAGCTCTAGCGTTATCTATCGTTCCCGCTTGGTGAGTTTGAAAATCAACTAAAAATTGAAAGTAACTGAAAGTAAATCATAAGCTGAAAATATTTGGGTTGAGATAGAAATTCGGATCAGAACGTTCGTTAAAATTTTTGCATCGCTAAAGTGTTGCATTGGCGAGTTTTTAACTGAGTTGTCCTAGAAATTCGCCCGTGGCAACTTCTTATTAGAAATTAACCTACAAATTCTTCTAAGAAGGTTTTGTAAAAAATTTCGCATCGCTAGAGCGTTCCGTTCGCGAGACTTTTAGCCGGACAAAAAGGACACACTTTCAGAATTATAGTGTTCGGACCCAATACCCCGCTTGCTGGTATCATTTTGTCGCGTCGTCCCCCCCTTATCACTGGCCCCCAGGGAAAACAGTGCGGCTGCAGCCCCTAGTTCATCGGGCCTCCATTCCCCAGGGAGGGTGGCGACCTCCGGACCCCGGAACACCGTAGGGCCAAAGAGTGGGGAGCTAGACCGGCCTTGGATGGAGGGATCATAGTTGGTCACCGTATGAGAGGAACCCAAATCCTGTAAACTCTGCAAACCAGGAACGGACGTAGTTACCAGGCCGAGGTCCGAGGTGGTTTCAAGGCGGGACATTTCCGCGGTTCTCGAGGTGAGAACAACTGGGGCTTTCCCCAAGTCAGGGTCCTTACGGGTCCATAACAGGTCTAACCGGGTTCCCATATCCTTCAAACGGTCGACTACCCTATCCAATATTTCGCCGTGTCTAATAGAAAGCAATGCCAAGGTTGAAATCTGGGAGCTTATATCAGAATAGGTAACTTGGGATGGAGGGGACGACGTGCGGGCGTCCCTATCACCTATCCCCGGACTATCAGCGTCCTCCCCATTGACTGACGATGGAACAGACATTATTCGGCTGAGCCAGTAACTGATGATTTATTATTATCGCAAATGGAACAAAAGAAGTACAATTATGCGGTGATTATGTCTAACACTAAAAACTGCGTTGAACTAAAACAACCTCACTGGTCTGTGACTTAAGCCTACACCTAAATTTCCTGTTCTTATCCTTACTTGTTCAATTTCAACAAAATGGCGGAAGCCCTAAGCTCTAGAGGGAAGCGCTACACAAATTCTACTAACGGGACCTTTGGCAAACCAAACAGCACGTAACGTGTTTAAGTTACTGTTTAACATTAATTGCCAAACCACAAGAAACCCCTGAAAGTACTAATACAACAGAATTGATAGCTTCTTCAATTAGTTTTCGATCGAAATCTCCCTCTAAGACGCCATTTTCTTAAAACCAAAAACGAACAAGACCGACTTTGACGTCACTCACTTCTGCACACTAAAAATGACGTTGACAAAGAAAAGGGCCAATCACCAACGGGGTGCTCCAATTTACCGTAATGTGATTGGTGTAATTGACCGTTACGGAAAGCGGGTCAAGGGTGCATTATAATACTGATCTGATGTGAGGCTCGGAGCTAGCCCGAGTCTTCACAATAGTACATATATATATATATATATGTTATATATTATATATATATAATATTTATTAATGTACATGTATATATATTGGTGATATTTGCTGTTCGAGAGGGATCTGTTCAAGAGAAGCGACGATGGTTTAATTGCTTGTAACGTTTGTAGCCTACAGCTTCTGTGCTAAGCTCCTGCTTCTGACAGATGTAGACTTGTGCAGCCTAACAGAGAGACAGAGATAGATAGACAGACAGACAGACAGACAGAGACACACACAGACACAGACACAGACAGAGACAGAGACAGAGACAGAGACAGAGATAGATAGACAGACAGACAGACAGACAGAGACACACACAGACACAGACACAGAGAGAGACAGAGAGACAGAGACAGACAGACAGACAGACAGACAGAGGCAGACAGACAGACAGACGGAGAGCGGAGGCCGCTTAAAGCTCCTTTGCAAGCGATCAATGTCAGACCCTTTGAATTGGTTCGTGCGGTCTTTTAAGACGGCGCAACATCGCTAACGATGATTGACTAAATGGTTAGCCGACTAAATCTAGTCTATTCGTGACGGAATGATTGTCACATGGGGCAATATTAACTAAGAAGAAGTAGTGGAGGAGGAGGACGAGGAGGAGGAGGACGAGGACGAGGACGAGGAGAAAGAGGAGAAAGAGGAAGAGTAAGAAGAAGATGCAAAAGAAGAAGAAGAAAAAGAAGAAGAAATAGAAAAAAAGATGATGAGGAAGAAGTAGAAGAGGAAGTGGAAGAAGGAAAGGAAGTGGAAGCGGAAGCGGAAGCGGAAGAGGGAGAAAAAGAAGAGTAGTCTCTTACACAGCTCTTTTGAGTCTTGAGTTCTTTCTAGTAAGAGCAGTATAGATGAAGAAGTCTTCTTCTGCAAGAAGAGCAGTTCAATTTTTAACAGCAGGAACCTCTATCAACGAAGCATACTTTTATAGACTTCCAATTGAAGTTGTTTTAAATTTTTATTTTAGTTTTAGGTGGCGTTAAACAATAATGAATATGAGAGTGAGAGATACTGTAAAGTTCTGTGTTGACACCTTTAAACGCTGTCATTCGGACGCTACAAATTTCTCGTTATCATTGAATTGTATACAGTTTCTTAGTCTAGGCGTACGAGGACAGATGGCCAGTCCTCTCCCTGGCCGTCTCATCTACCCACCAACAGTGTACTTCAATGTATCCATCACAGCCGAGTTGGCTAGGGTGCTCAGATGAAGCAGAAATCTCGACCCATTTTTCTGCCTTGGAGGGATTTGAATCTCCGACCTCTCGACTGACAGTCCAGCACACTAACCACAACAATATCGAGCACCCCGAAAATTGAGAAACACAGAACACCCTCGGAACTTTATCAAAAGTCTCGGTGCAAATATTTGCCGTGGCGTGGATGTGAAACCGCGACCTTTCGGTAACAGAATCGAGCACGCTAACCACTGTGCTATCACGTTCCCTTCCACCCAAGAGAAGCATTTCCTTGCAGATCTATGTGTTCACTTTACCTGTCTGTCAGCATTAGGCTCAAAGATCCAATACAACATCTCTGTTTCACCTATGTCTCTATTTTTAGCATCACTATATCTGTGTCTCTTTCTTTGTATCCTTCCGTGCCCTCCTTTTTCTCTGTCTCCCGCCTGCTCTCGATTTCTCTCTGCTTTTCTGTCTCTCTTTCCTTATGCGTATCTCTCTGTCTGTTGATATGTCTCTGAATCTGTCTGTCTCTGTCTGTCTCCAATAGAACTGAATACGACTTGGTTGCTTGGTCCGCATCGGTTGATGCAATAGCATGGTGCATTCGACAACGGCGCAATAGAAGTTGCTAATCAGAATTACGACATCAGTCTCTATCTGTCTGTCTGTCTGTCTGTCTGTCTGTCTGTCTCTCTCTCTCTCTCTATCTCTCCGTGTGTGTCTCTCTTTCGTTGAACATCTTCTCTTTACAGCTCCGCTTATGCGTCTAATCGCAGTAGGAATTTGAAACGTGCGACCTGGGCTCCAGCCCCTTCTGCGGATTAGACTCATCCCTCCGTCTGTAAGCCTAGAAATGATCACCTGCATATTTTGTGCAGAGAGTATACAACACATTGTTCTACAAAATACAATATGCGATACACACGCGCGCGCACACACACACACATGCACATAATGCGTGTTATGTAATCATAGGCATATTATATATAATTTTATATATAATTATATATTATTTCCCTTTATTGAGCAAACATTTGAAGACCGTTGTCTTTCATTGTGGTCTTGTGAGGTTAGAAGGGAGAGTCTCAGATTAGTCTCTGCTGGACAGACAGACATATAAAAAGAGTGACAGACAGGTGTTTATATGTGAGTCTGACAGATAGACAGACAGACAGACAGGCAGGCAAACAGACACACTGCCACATAGACACACGCATACAGAGGCAGAGGCGGCTTATTTTGCATGGCTCTATCCAGAGCGGATGTGAAGCTGCTTTGATAGATGACAGCGCTATATAAATTGCCTTTGTTACAATAGGAGAATGAATTACTAAGAAACAGAAACACAGTGAGACATGTAGAGAGAAACGGAGATACTCGGGAGATCAGACAGAAAAATATGAAAAGAAAACCACAGAGAGATACAAAGGCAAGTGAAAGAAATACAGTTAGAGAAAAAGACTAAGAGAAAGACAGAGTGAGAGAAACAAAACCAGAGTGAGAGAAAGAAAGACAGAGTGAGAGAAAGAAAGACAAAGTGAGAAGAACAGCAGAAAGACAGAAAGAGGAAGAGAAAGATGAGAGAGATAGCGAGGAGAAAGAGAGAGCGAGAGAGATACAGTGAGAGATAGAAAGAGCTAAATACAGATAGCCTTCACCACCCAAGTCACAATTCACCCATCCATCCATCCACCTACCCACCCATCACCCATAGCACCCACCCACCAACCAACCAACCAACCAACCAACCAACCATCAACCCATAAGTAAGACGCATGATCAATTTAGGCATTTACCATAGGGGGCCCATATACTATACCATATACCATGCCAAACACTGTACCATATGCTATGCCTCATGCCATACCATAAACCATACCTTATGCCATACCATAAACCATACCTTATGCCATACCATAAACCATACCATATGCTATAAAACATGCCATACCATATACCATGCCATACACCATACTATATACCATACCGTATACCGCACTGTTTATACCACACCATATACCACACCATATATACTATATACCATTCCATGTACCATACCGCGGTTGTGCTAATACACTCTTTTGTCCTCACACGTCTTGACTACTGTAATGGAGTCCTCCTGGGCCTCCCTGAGTTCCGCATTCGTCAACTTCAGCTCGTTCAGAATGCAGCAGCCAGACTACTGGCTGACCTACCGAAATATTCACACATATCCGACTACATGCGGCGTGAGCTCCACTGGCTTCCAGTTGCTGATCGTGTTAATTTCAAGATCGCTACGCTGGTTTGGAAGGCTACGACTGGTACTGCTCCGGACTACATTGCTGAACTGTGCCTTCCAGTTGGCACTCAAACTGGTCGGCGGGCTCTCCGGTCTGCCTCGCGAAATGACTTGATTGTACCTTCGTTTCGAACCACCACACGTGCTCGTCGGGACTTCTCGATTGCGGCGCCACGGATCTGGAATACTCTTCCGCCATCTGTGCGTGCCACTAATGCTGCATGTGGTTACATGGTTTCTCTCGACTCTTAAAGACGCACTTTTTCAGCTGTTTGATGGCCACGTGTTGAGCGCTTCTGTGAGACTCTTAAGTGGCGCTATATAAATGTCTTGTTACATTACATTACACACCATTATTCCACGCCATACACTGAGTAGCATACAGGTGAGACAGATGCAATGAATCGTCTCTTAATTATCGTCGTCCATCTTTTCTTAATTATCGTCATTTGTCATTCTCTCATTCTCTCATTATTATCATCATTCATCTTCTTCTGGCACCGCATCAGTCGATTATTCAGCATCAGCAACAGCCGCATCCGATGACTTTACTCGTTCTCTCGGACGCAAATCCGGTTCCCATCGTTTGTAAGGTATGCTACGGATGCAGTAGTGCAATCCTGTGTTATTGTAAGGTCATGTAACGTAGTTTAATGTAAAATAGATAGACAGATAACAAAGGAAAGGTTAGGATTACATTGTATTGTATTTTGTATTGTATTTGATCATTTTTATTAAGCGCTTCTCATAGCATGAGCCTTCCAGAAGCGCTCCCAGTGCGAGGTACTCCGAGAGAAAAGGAAGGTTTTAAGGTGAGAGAAAGAGGTAGAGATGCTACCAGAGAGGATTGTAGAACGTGGAGAAGGAAGGAGGAAGTCCATTACATAGAGAGGGACCTATGCAGGCAGAGGATCTGGATTGAGCCATCGTGGTCGTAAAGTAGTACATCCGACATTGTCTTTTCAGTGGACATTAACGCTGTTCTGGTAAATTAATCTGCTTCCTTTTGCGTTGGACTTCTAAAGATCATAAAAACCACTGATCAGTGGATGATCCGATACCTATATATTATCGGTTGACAACGTCTTAAAGGTGTCTAAAGACAACGCTTTAAGTTGTTGGCTACTGTGTCCCTGCTCCTGACTACTGGCGTTGCCCTGCTCCTGACTACTGGCTTAGGACTGGCACTATTACAGTACGGGCAGGACGATGGATCTAGAGATTGGCGACAGTTTATGCCGGTATGACGAACCTATGGAACGCGTGCCCAAAGTATGTATGTATGAGCACTTGTTATAGCGCCTCTTCAAGATTTCTGCTCAGAGGCGCTCCCGACTACAGTGCGGACACTGAATCGGAGTTTCACGCCGAAGCGCATGAGCAATTGCGAGTGAAGGACTTGCCCAGGGTCCCTACGCGGCGGCTTGAGGTGGATTCTAACCTGCAACCCTCCGGCTGCAAGGCACCGAACACACCCCTACACCACCGCGCCCCACACGCGCTTAGATTTTTTGGGCACGCAGAATTTGGAGCGTCCCCAAAAATTTCTAACTAAGAAATAGAAAATCAATTTGTAACTTAGAAAATACAATATCCACCTTTTCTTTTATGAAGGTCTTTATTGTAACAGCATTCTAAAACCATGTTTGAAATAATGTTTTTAATATGCTTTGTAAGTTAACACCTACATCAGAAAAACAATGATATTATATGCTGCAAAATCCCGAGGGGCACGAGACGGTATAATATAAAAAAATTCGTCGGTATTTTATTATTTTAGTGCGCACCCCGAAAAAGGTTCGCCATCCCTGGTTAACACAAAGATTGTTATCGCACAGCTGCTGAATATGGGAGTCTCGGATTTCATGTCTATATAGCGTCTCTTAAAAATCTTTTAAAGGTGTCTAATTACCAAATATGGCAAGTAATTGCATTACATTACAAGGAATAAGAGAATATAAATCTGCTCTTTTCTGCGTTGGGCTTTAAAAAATTCAAGAAGTTACTTTACTGATAGATATTGATCTTCTGACCTACCCCTCTGAAACGACGGAGCGCTCGTGGATAGGGTGGTGCCCTACGCTTAGCTTTTAACAACAATATCTTTTGCATGATGAATAACTTTACTAGTATCATTACCGGTATCATCGGTATGATCTGCATTAAGGAGAAGAACATTTTTAGCATCATCATCGCATCTCTTCATCATGTTATCACTGGTTGTCTATCATCATTATATCCCATCATCATTTCATCATCTCCATTTCTCTGAAATATTGTAAACTCATCAGCTTCAATTTTAGTTTTTTTTCAAGGATGTTTGGTTGACAGAGGTTGCTTTTCTTTGCCAGCTTCCAGAAGATTTAGTTGGATGTCAGTCCAACCGATCTACGTATTCCAACAGACCTCTTAGTTTTCTTTGTCTTTCCCTACTACGATTATTGTGGGGCGCGGTGGTGTAGGGGTGTGTTCGGTGCCTTGCAGCTGGAGGGTTGCGGGTTCGAATCCACCTCAAGCCGCCGCGTAAGGACCCTGGGCAAGTCCTTCACTCGCAATTGCTCATGCGCTTCGGCGTGAAACTCCGATTCAGTGTCCGCGCTGTAGTCGGGAGCGCCTCTGAGTAGAAATCTTGAAGGGGCGCTATTTTCTTATAAATATCTGAAATGAATGAATGAATGAATGATTCTGAAAGCAGTTGAGTTGATCAAAGGGATGTAGACAGTAGATCTATCATTACTTTTCTTTGTTTTGATTTCCTTTCGAATGATTTTGTTTTAGGTAACAGCAGAACTAGTGGAATTTATGCCCAGTAGTAGTAGTTTCAGTTCAACGACCCTGTGATAGCAAAGATCATTAGCGTCGCCCTCCTCCTTCGTGAAGGCTTAGAACTGGCACTGACAGAGAACGGGTTAACAGTTACTGGTGAATGGATGGATCCATAGTTTAACGACAGTTTATGACAACATAGGCCGTTGCCGTCGACAAAAATTATTTTGGCATATTACAGCTCTTTAGTGACTCGCATACCGTTGCCTTTCCTATTAAAGCATTAATATATTTCGTTTTAAAGGTGTCGAAACTCAGGGCTCAGTCCAAACATTGTTAAATTTAATTAAATGTTTGACAAGCCTCATGTTTATATAGCATGGATTAATAGCGTTTTAAAGGTATCTAATTACGAAGCTCTTGCCAATCAGCTATCGTGTTCCAATATATAAAATTGCTATTATTAGGTTTCATAGAGATGTATAATATATAAATTGTATTGTATTGTATTGTGTTGTATTGTATTGTATTTGAACACTTGTTATAGCGCCCCAACCAGATTTCCCATTCAGAGGCGCTCCCGACTACTGCGCGAACGCTGAATCGGAGTTTCACGCCGAAGCGCATGAGCAATTGCGAGTGAAGGACTTGCCCAGGGTCCCTACGCGGCGACTTTGAGGTGGATCCGAACCCGCAACCCTCCAGCTGCAAGGCACCGAACATACCCCTACACCAGGCCCCAGTTGTATTGTGATGTGTTGTATTGTGTTTTGTATTGTACTCCACGTTTATAATGCGACCGAGCCACCCGCAGTAAAGATCCGAGAAATTAATCTCTGATAATCCGACCCGACCGGGAAGCGAACCCGGCGCCGGCGCGGCTAGCGGGCACCAACCCACTCGGCCACCAGGATCCTTAAATATATCAATAGAGCGAGCATCTACCATCTATGTTGAGGCTGCCGATTCAAAACTACCTTGGCTTTTAAGGTAGCCTAAATGAGCGTTGACTGACGTCATAATAAGGATCCTGAGTGGCCGAGTGGGTTGGTGCCCGCTCTCCGCGCCGGCGCCCCGGGTTCGCTTCCCGGTCGGGTCGGTTTATCAGAGATTAATTTCTCGGATCTTTACTGCGGGTGGCTCGGTCGCATTATAAACGTGGAGTACAATACAACACACAATACAACACATCACAATACAACTGGGGCGCGGTGGTGTAGGGGTATGTTCGGTGCCTTGCAGCTGGAGGGTTGCGGGTTCGGATCCACCTCAAAGTCGCCGCGTAGGGACCCTGGGCAAGTCCTTCACTGCAATTGCTCATGCGCTTCGGCGTGAAACTCCGATTCAGCGTTCGCGCAGTAGCCGGGAGCGCCTCTGAATGGGAAATCTGGTTAAGGCGCTATAACAAGTGTTCAAATACAATACAATACAATACAATAATCGAGAAATCGACGTCATAATCGACGTGAAATGCGTGGAAACGTCACCAATTGTGATAATGAGCGCTGGCTGACATCATGCAAGCTTCATTTCAGAGTACAACTTCAGCTGTGATTCGCTACACAAAAGTAAACATCGATATCTATATTAAGAATGCCTAGCTTGGGGTCAAGGTCGCTTAGCGATTGTGGAGACAATTCGACCTGTAGGAAAGCTACGTCATGCTCCCTCTAGCGCTAATAATATATGTCATTGTTAGGTTTAAAGGTGTCTAAAGACAACGCTCTAACCCGTTGGATCTGATCATAGAGATGTATAATATATAAATATATCACTAGAGCCCGCATCCGCCATCTTTGTTGAGGCTGTGACCCAGAGCCCGCTAACGTGTAACCATAACGGCCTTGACCCCGAGCCCGCTCAAAATGGCGACCCGATCGAAAGTTAAATTGTGTAGTGTTTGGATGCGGCAACTTATTAAAGCCCGAAAACGAGGCCGCTGGAATATTATTTAATCGATAAGTTGTTATTTTGTGTGTTGTACTTTTTCCAAGTCGTAAGCTGTGAAAAGAAATTAAACAGTCTCGCTTAAGCTTGACTGCGTTCATGAATTTCAACCAATCAAAACGCGTCATTTTAATTTAAATTAACTGCAGAACTCTCGATGAGGTGTTATTATATCTATGGTTGTGGCTTCAAAAATTAGCGAAGGGAATATACGTCATGTTCCCTCTAGCGATGATGATAATAATATCTCATTGGATTTGATCCCCTACATGTGTATATGAACGCTTTATCTGCGATCGTTCGTGAAATTCTTTTAGAATGCTCGAATCCGCGAACTTTTGTTCACAGATGTAGCGCATTAATCATAATTATAAACCATCTCGTCACACAATACATGTCTCTTTATTCTACGTTATGAGGTACGATGTCCAGTCTTATGCCCGTGGCGCATTGGATAACATCTGGCACGGAGACCGAGAGGTACCGAGTTCGAGCCCCCGTTGGGCGGATATGCTTTGTAGGCTGCTATTAGCGCCGTTGTATTGCAGGCTGTCTGTTCTGTTAGTAGTTAAAATTGTTTCAATTGCATAACATGTAAATGTACAGCGCAGTGCGTTTGTCAGGCGCTTATTAAAGAAAAGATATTATTATTATTATTATTATTATTATTATTATTATTATTATTATTATTATTATTATTATTATTATTATTATTATTATTATTATTATTATTATTATTATTATTATTATTATTAGAACTTAAAAATAGAAGAAAAAATTATTACGAAAAATAATGTAAAATATTTTCGACCGACGCAACGTATTTATAAAACTCCGTCACTACTGACTCCGTCACTGCCAGTACTCTGGTAGTTTCAGTTCCAAGTCTACATAAATTTATGGGAAAGCTTCGTCAAACAGTAACTAACTAATCGTTCGTACATTAAGTGGTGCCAGGCGCAAGTATGGATAGAGGGCTAAATCGACGATAATTATCTTTCTTATGATGATGAGTCACTAAACAGCAACTACCCAACCAAATGCCACTGTAGTCACTAGATATCGTTGAAAACTGAATTATGAAGCGATCCTGTTAAACACCTTTCTAACGTTTTTGACAACGGTTATAAAAGAAATGCCCACTGATTTTATACTAATTAACAATTGAAAAGATGTTATCTATGAGTGTTTTAGTAACCAAAATGTAGACACAGACCTACAACCTAAATTAAACTATAATAATCCAGTTACAACTTGTGAATCACAATAATGCATTATTTACTTCAAAAATATAAAAATGTATTAATAAAAGACTAATTAAATATTTATAGTTATTAAATATGTTATGTCATATAACATTTATAATAAAATTCTGATGTTGGAAAATTAAAAATATTAATTATTGGTTAATGAATATCTATATTGCCATATTACTATTATGCAATGTTGGTTGCAATGTTGGTTGCAATGCTGGTTACTATTATTTAACTTTGGTTCTTCAGTATTATAATTATATTACAAATGGTTTGGTATGGTTGCTGTATCGGGGTGGCTGCTGTGTTGTATAATAATATTGCAGTACTGTGTTACAATGCTGTTTGCTGAAATATCTATGGACGATTTATTTTTGACTGTTGATTTTTGTTTAAAATATGTTATGTAATAATAATAAGAACCCGATGTTAGAAAATTATAAACATTACTTATTGGTTAATGAATATTCATATTACAATATTACTATCATTCAATTTTAGTTCTTCAATATTGCATAATGGTATGGCTTGGTTAATGTACATGAACAGTTTAAAGGAATACCTTAATCAATTATAATACATGAATGATTTGTTAGTTAATGAAATTTGTCGGGACATAATGATCACAGACAATATGAGATGAAATACTTTATGCTGCAAAAATATTGAATATTAGTGAAATTGTAAAGCTCTGTTTCGACACCTTTAATGGTGTTGTTCGGATGCTATAAGTTTTTTGTTCTGATTGTATTGTATATTTTCTGTATTGTCGTCAACGGCCTTTGATGTCATAAGACGACGTTAAACAACGGACAAATAAATAAATAAATATTGTATATTTTCTGCATTGTCGTCAACGGCCTTTGATGTCATAAGACGACGTTAAACTGTGGTTATAATAATAATAATCGGCAGACCGTCTCCAAACAGCATACCATGGCTAACTAAATATCGTCGTGAACAGCAATGGCAGCTACGATAGTTGCCAACGTAATTATAGTGGAGTTAATAGCTTAACGTATAGTACTAACATTTTGACATTTCGTGAATTGATTAGGTAAATCGTATCGTTTCGTATCTATAGATTTATATAGCGCCTATCGCAGAATAACTATTCAGAGGCGCTCTCAGTACGGAAACCCCGGGGAAAACGAAGAAAGACCGATGAGGAAAACCAGTCATTGGTTTAAGCCTTTAGTGAGGGGAAGGTCATTCCACGTACAGGGACCAACCACAGCAAATGACCGGCGTTGAGCCAAGGCAGTCCTAGTCCTAGGAACAAAAAGATCAAGTTAATGTGGGCCATACTCGATTTCTACGGCTAACGTATGGCCTCGACCCTGTTCTATTTTCAATGAATTCATCGAGTGAGGTCCTTCAACGCCGCTGCCTGTCCCAATGGGTGTCACACCATATAAGGTATCCGTAGAAAATACGAACAGAAAGACACCTTTTAAACGCTTTCCATTGCTCCTATATTAATCTCCCCAGCTTTATTCGTTCGATGGTGATCCAGAAAATGACAGTTTGTCAACATACATTAGAGCCGACAGTAGGTAACAACGGATTATGCCAAAAGATAATCTTTGTCGGCAGCAACGGCTTATGTTGTCATAAGCTGTCGTTAAACTGTGGATACAATCCAATCCAACAGCGGAATTCAAGCGGTTGTTCTAACAGTGAAATTTTGAGTAGAGCTAAATGTAAATGTGACGTTTTCATATAGCGACCGCATAGATCCTCCTCATTTTTCAACCGATTGATCGGGTCCACCGATCCCCGTTTGAATGGATGCAACGCCTTTTTATTGGACGGGCCGCATGCATGCACATTGCACACCTTTTTAACGCCTGCCATCGCCTTTATATTAATTCGTGACTTTTACGATTAAAGTAAATCAATCCATCAAAATCAATCAATAAAATTTATTAGAATCAATTCCATGAACAGTGAACGTGTAAATACAGTCATTAACAGTTTACATTTCGTAAGCGCCATTAATAAGAAACAGAAATTGAAGAGGTCATAGTCTAACAAATGTCAACCTGTCACGTTTTATGTAGTGATCGTATCAATTAAACATGCTCAATTTTTGGTGAATAGAATGGATAAGGTCCTTCACCACCGCTGCCCGTTTGATTGGGCGCCATTTAGGGTCCCCGTGAATACGGACCGTGCTAATGCTAGAGTTTAAAATCGCTGAAATAAGCCAGCATCGCGAGGCTAATCGTCATGATCACGCCCGATGTAGCGGGCAAAGACAGCCTAAGATGGATGAGATCAATTGAAACGCGAGTCCTGAGACCGAAAGAGAGGCGAAAGGCGCAATTAAGAGAGACCAAGGAAGATGAACAGATCTATAGGAAGGTAATTACAAAATTAGGTCTAGCAAAGGAAAAGATCGTTTACTAAGAATAACTGTGTCTGTCTTACTGTTTGTCTGTCGACGTTAAACAACGGACAAATAAATAATTTATACTAATTATGTTGTGATATCAGGCTTAAAATGAACGAATTTGAATGATTAGGCCCTACAACTGACCAATCAGCGTCGACCACGTTTCATTGTTGGGTCGAAAGAAAATACGTCTTAATCTCAACGAAAAATATCCGTAGGACTCGGTAAATTCGCTAGAAATCTATATAATCGGTTTAGGAAGACTCGATGTAAACCGTATTATCCGATACGTGTAAATCTATGAAGTGAAAGAATGTAAACGATGCTTCTATCATCAAATTTGAAAGGTTGTCATTTTGTTAATTACACACCACTTTTAAGGTTCACGTTTGCTTTATAAGTAAAGGGATAGACGCGCACCCTTTTATCTTTCTTGATTCTTGCCAGTTTAATTTTATTGTAATGTATTAAACAATTTATATCGCCTCTCACAGCGCACAACAATCAGAGGCGCTCCCAGTGCGAAAGTCCTCAAGAGTAAAGCCAAGTTTTGAGGTAGCGAAAAGATGTAGTAGGACCACCGGATAGTATGGTGGACCGAACAAAGTGGGAAGTTGATTCCACAGCGAAGGGCCAATGCAGCCAAAGGCACTGGACTGGGCTATGGCCGTTCTTACACGAGGAACAAAACGGTCAAGACGACCCGAAGCGCGGAGTGGGAGAAGGGAAGCAGCCGAGGAGGCCGACGTATTTATATCGCTTCTAGTTCCATTTTCACAAGCGCTTGCGGGGCAGGGTTTCTGAAAAATAGGACATGTTACCAATACGACACGGGGGTACAGAATCGTTTAGATAAGATGAATACGAGAGTTGCTGTACCCTTGCGCATCGAAAGATGGATGTTGCGAAATCATGCTATAATCAAAGTTGTGGAAGAATGTTAGCGCTTCTGATCGTAAGATTAACCTAAATCAAATTTGAAAGATTGCCATCTTGTTAATTACACACCTCTTTTAAGGCGTCAATTTTCCTTATAACAGTTGAAATAGACCAGCAGACCAGCAAATTTAACCTGATATGGATCACCCAGCTTTTCATTGATTTCGTCGGTAACGAACAGTGAACTGTGATCAAAATAATTTGTGTCATCGGTCTTTGACGGCTGTTGCGATAAGATATATCTAACTTGTGGGTCCAATTAGGAGGGTTAACTCCGCCGCTACCCGGATTCTGGCAGTGCCTGCACGAAGCCTTCCTTGATAAAGGAGGAGGAGGACGCTAACCATCTTTGTTATGAGACAGCCATGAGATGTCGTTAAACACTATTACTAATCTATTCAGTAAACTCCGCCATTGTAACTAGTAACTTCTATTGCGCCGGTGTCGAATGTTGAACGAGCGTTTTCAGTTTCTGAACCTACTTCTTGTGACTTTCTTCCGGTGTCTGTCCGCTCTGTTCAGTCTCTTGTGTCATTACTGACCTAGTTAGCTACATCGTGTTAGAGAGCGTGCGGATCGCAGTTCGCCTCCCTCGCACTCTGGCTTATTTAAGAGATTTAAATCTCGGGATAGCACAGTCCATGAACGGTGATCTTAAATGGCGTGGCACCCATTCAAACGGGCAGCGGTGGTGAAAGATCTCAACCGGTCAAATCACTGAAAAATATGCACGATCGAGGACATAAATGGTTGCTACATAAAAATGTGTACTGTTACAGTTTACGTTTACCTATTATAATACACAAAAGTCACTGCTAGTACAACATCAAGCAATCGGTTATCTAATACTTGTTGGCAATTAATTGGTTTTCATTGTTGCTGTTGTCATTAGTAACAACTGTTGATCGCGTAGTGTATCGATATAACGTGGGTGCAAATGATATAAGAACTGTGGCAAGCGTTTAAAAGGTGTGCATTTCGTCCTCATACACGGGACCTACTTAGATGGCGTGGCACCCTTTCAAAAGCATAGCTGTGGAGAAGGATCTCACCCGACCATTTCATTGAAAACAAATAAAGATAAAATTAAACAGATAAAAATTAACTACAGAAGATAAAGATAAATTATAAAACATAAAGTTAAACCATTAAAAATTAAGATAAACTAAAAAAGATTAAGGTAGCCTATAAAATATAACAAAATATTGCTCAAGATAAGTTCGACGTCAACAGCTTGACAGCCACAAGCTGTCAATGAACAATGGATAACGCCACGATCCAGTTAGACACCTTTAAAACGAGTTCAATTGAAATTATATAAAATCATCTGCGCGCCTAACGGTTAATGCGATCCTCGGCTTTCTCAATAAATATTAAGTAAATCTTTTTATATCGACGTAAACAGGGGTTTGCAGGGGGACTTCATAGTGTAGTGGTTAACGGGTGGGACTGCCAACAAACAGGTCGGTGTATAAAATCCCGCCAGGGCAGAAATATGGTTCAAGATTTCTAATCCACTGCATCCCTATCGAACTCAGCTATAATGAGTACACAACGGCCTATGTTGTCATAAGCTGCCGTTAAACTGAGGCTCAAAGTCTTTTTGGTTCGATGCTGTTAAAGTTCCACTAAAAGTTAGACCCACGGACAGTTCAGAGGAGAGAGACCCAAACCAGTTGCCTTGTATGGAGATGGTGTCAGTCCGAAACTGCATTCGCCTACCAAATATCGCATGTCATTGAACTAATACATTACAAAGAATAACAGAATACCCAGTAGAATGTTTTAAAGACTTTGTCAACGACAGAAATCTGTTTTCTTCCGTGTTGGGCTTTCAAAATATTCAAGGCATAACTTTAGTGACAGATTGTGATCACGACGGAGCGCTCATGAATGAGATGGTACCCAACGCCTAGTCTTTATGTAGCGCATTAGTGTTTTGAGATAAAAATTATGATTTTGCGTTTAATTTCTTTTAAGTATTTCGTTCATATCGCTATTGTCATATCTATCTAGTTTAAAATCTAGTTTTTTCTAGTTGAAACAATAAAAGCGAGATGATTTCACGTTTAATTATCTTTAACACGAAGTAATAAAGTCTCTCCGAGAGAGTTCGCTTCAACTGGGGTTAATATAATTTATACCCAAGACATTTTGTTTCAGAATAAACTTCCCTGTGGGTGTATTTACTTTAAGTTACAGACTCTTGCGAACAGCTGAAATTAAACAGCTGATGTGACTCGTGCCTATATAGCATTAGTCTGGATAGTTTAAAAGGTGTCTATATTAACCCTAATTAACTCTTTCACGGGCGCATTTTTTACATCTATTGTGCAATCTGGGGCTTCATTGCTAAAATCATAATTATTTAAAATAAGACCTTCTGATTAGTAATTTGTATAATATCATATTCCTCAGAAAAATATAAAAAATTATGCAAATGCCGGGAGATACTCGTCTTTCAGTTCAGAAGAATTACTAAAGCAAATAAGATTATAGCTTTGATCCAACAGTGGGACAGCATAATAGTTTACAGTCAAATCTATGAGGCAGTTTTTGACATTTATCTACTTTTCGTGGAATTTATGGAGACAGGGTTGCATGGACAATGGAACATCACAGGCTGAGCATGTGTAACGGGATCGCTTCTCACTGCGCGTAGTTATGCATATTCGACACAGTACGCACTTTCTATCCTTCTGAGGCATGTGACTGCCGACTTGTTCCACACGTACACGTCAAGAAATTCGTACTTAATGGCCACAGGCCAGACTAAGAAATATTAAAAGGTTACTACATCACATCCTTATATGGCATCATTGTAGCAATTTTTAAAGGTGTCTAAGGACAGCGCTATCGAAAAGTCTACAGCGTCCCGCAATTATTATAGCATTGGTGTACCACGTCTTAAAGGTGTCTAAAGACAGTGCTCCAACCAATTGGTTACTGTCTTCTACACGAGTGTCTGAACAATTTGCCTAGGGTCGTTTATTGGAATCTGTTTAGTGGTCTCAAATCCGCAACCTTTCGATCACAAACCCAATGCATTAATCGTACAGATCCGCAATTGAGTCCAATGCCCATACAAATATTATGGTTGGTGAGTTTAACGACACTGTGTCATAGCAGAGACGATTTGCGTCACCCACCTCCTTTCTCCGTGTTCGGGACTGTCACTACCACTGCATATAATATCATCAGTTAGAAAGTTAAAGATGTCGGAATACAACGCTGTAAATAAAACTCCATATGGAGTGGAAAATATCCCTGATCAGAAGCCGACAGAGAAAATGGTTGGGCCACAACATGAGGGGAGATTCCCGCCAAAGAATTATAATTAAGGGAAGAATGGATGGGCAGAAGACAATAGGAAGACCGAGAACGATGTTGTGGGACTGGATGATGGAGGAGGATTACAGCAAACTGAAGGAGAGAGCCAGACAACGTGATGAATGGCGACATTGGATGTACGAACCTGCCTAGCAACGCAGAGAATAAAAACAAGGTGGAGCGAAATAACTACCGGAATCCATCTTTATATAGCGTTAGTTTACAACATTTTAAAGGTGTCTAAAGACAGCTCTCCAATTAATGACGGAATCAGAAAATATTAAACTGCCATCGCGTCGCATGCTTTAATATCATAAGTCTATAAAGTTTTAAATATGTCTAAAGAGAACGCTCTAACGAAAAGGTTGGTTGGCCGTTGCTAATTAATAACGCTGTGTCACGAGAAAGACGATTGTCGTCGCCCTCCGCCTTTCTCCAGGCTTGGGATTAGCACTGCCAGAGTACGAGCATTATTATTCCAAAAGTCTGACGACATCTTAAGGCTGCTCTGGCTGTTGCCATCTTAAGAAACAGTAATAGTCTACCGGTATCGGTTCAGTTTCTTAATTTCCTTGTTCTTACATGCGTATATTTCAGATTGATCTAGTTTAATACTAGAGAGACAGAATGAGTTGAAGGAAATTCTGTAATGCCATAGGTAAGTAAGTAAGTTACTGAGTATATCCTTTACTCAATGAACTGCTTACAACTTGTGACTGGATCATCCTTACTATAATAAATCATACTGGCTATAAATGTTTTCCGTGCTAAGGTATCTGATGCTGGGATTATTCTAGGCCTGTTGTGTGCGCGAGGTCGCATGGCATAGCTTGTAAGTTTTCTTTTGTACGGTATCTAAGATATGAGTTTCTGTTTGATCGTTTTAATTCCAATTTGGTATCTTCGTACAAAGGAAATCAAGCAGTGACAGTTTCTCTTTTTGTATTATAGCATTGGTGTTCAACGTTTTAAAGGTGTCTAAAGACAGCGCGCTAACCGATCAGCAACTGCCGTCTACACGTGTGTTTAAACGATTTGTCTATGTTTGTTCTTGGAATTCGTTTAGCAGACTCGATTCCACAATCTTGGTTTCACAGACCCAGCGCATTAATCATATAGACCACCATTATAAAAATAATTTAAAATATTTTTGACCGTTGCAATGTATTCATTAAACTCCTCCACTCTCTGTACTCTGATAGTAATAATAATAATAATAATATCTTTTCTTTATTAAGCGCCTGACAAACGCACTGCGCTGTACATTTATATCTATTCTGTGCCTCAGGTAAGGAGGCTCTAACGGTCTAACCTATAATACTCCTCGTACGACGACGAAACGGATAGGGCGTCCCGGCCTACGTATATAAAGCATAAGCGTCTCTCATTTTAAAGGTGTCTACAGACAACGCCCAAATTATTACATGATCTAGAAGATGATTAAAATTCAACGCTGTCCCATTCTTATATAGCATCACAATAAAACAGTTTAAAGGTGTCTAAAGACGCGCTGTAACCAAAAAGGTTAACGAGTCGCATGCTTATAATAACATTGGCCTCTTCCGTTTTAAAAGTATTGCAAGACGGCGCTCTAGCCAACCCGTAAACTGTTGTCCGTGCAGAAAAGAACTACAAAGATGGTTTTTGTCTAACAATGCTGGTGGGTCATAACAGTTGTGATTAGCGACGCCCTCCTCCTTCATCCAGGTTTGAGACTGGCACCATCTTAATATAATATTTCTTTAAAGACGTTTCTTTTCCCCGGGGGTTTTCGTGCTGAGATCGCTTCTGAATAGTTATTCTAAGAGAGGCGCTATATAAATCTTTAGATACAATACAATACAATAAGTCAGTGCCTTATGCCTTATTGTTACTGTATGTAGTAACTTCTGCTATTCCGCTGTATAAAGTAAGGAGGCTCTAACCTGTGCTCCTAGTCCAACCAACGTGGTGTCATAAAACGACTACCGTGCCTCATGCCTAAAAAGAATCAGACTCTAATTTTAAGTGTCTACAGACAGCGCCCAAATTAATCTAGATCCAGAAGATCATTACAACTCAACCGCGTCCCATGCTTTTATAGCATCATGCTAAAATGTTCTAAAGGTGTCTAAAGACAGCGCTGTAAAGAAAAAGGTTAACGAGTCCCATGCCTATATAACATTGGCCTCTTTCGTTTTAAAAGTATTGCAAGACGGCGCTCTAGCCAACCCGTAAACTGTTATCCGTGGTGTAATAACAGATGTGATTAGCGACGTCCTCCTTTTTAATCCAGGCTTGGGACTGGCACCATCTGAATATAAGTCAGTGCCTTATGCCCTATTGTTATTGTAGTTAGTAACTTCTGTTATGCCGCTGTATAAAGTAAGGAGACTCTAACCTGTACTCCTGTCCAACCAACGTGTTGTCATAAAACGGTGTGTGTCCACAGTTTAACGGCAGCTTATGACAACGTAGGCCGTTGCCGCCGACAAAGATTAGTTTTTGCCATATTACAAAACGGCTAGCGGGTCCCATGCCTATAAAGCATCAGTGTCTCTCATTTTAAAGGTGTCTACAGACAGCGCCCAAATTAATGCAGGACTAGAAGATGATTACAATTTTTTATTGTTATTTATTCCAACTTTTAACGTCGTCTTATAACATCAAAGGCCCATGATTAAAATTTATGATTGCAATTCAACCGCGTCCCATGCTTATATAGCATCATAATAAAATGTTCTAAAGGTGTCTAAAGACAGCGCTGTAAACAAAAAGGCTAACGAGTTCTATGCTTATATAAGTATTAAAAGACGGCGCTCTATAGCCAATCCGTAGACTGTTATCCGTGGTGTAATAACAGATGTGATTAGCGACTCCATCCTTTTTAATCCAGGCTTGGGACTGGCACCATCTGAATATGAGGCAGTTCCTTACGACACTGTGTCATTGTAAAGATTATTAACGTCGACCTCCTCCTTCTCAAGGCTTGGGATTGGAACTCCCAGAGGACGAGCATTATTTTCCGAAAGTTTAAACGACATCTTGTGGTTTCTATGTCCGTTGACGACTTAGAAAACAGTTATTATAAATCAGTTACAGTTTCTTAATTAAAGTCGTTAAGTCAGTCGCTAACTCATCAAGTCAGTCGGTAATTTGCTAGCGACTCACTACGGAAACCAGTCCTTGAGACGGTGTACAGTGCGTCTCTTTCCGTTTCTTTCCAATCTAAAGCATCCAGGTAATTCTACTGATTTAGACGAGAGTGTGTATAAACAACTCGACCGGAATCTATCTAGCTGACTCGAACCCTCAACCTTTCGTTCGCAAACCCAGCGCAAGAATCGTTTAGACCACCGTTGTAAGAAGTCCTTCATCCTTTAGGCGTAGATTTGCAACATCATAATAAACTTCGGTTTTAGTTTTGGTCAGAAGTAAAATCTTGTCGCCCCACCACCACTGAAACTTCCCATATGCTTATGATCATCATTATAATCTGCATTAAGGATGTAACAGCATTACAGGCATCATCACTCCATCTCTTCGTCATGTTATCACCGGTATAAAATAATCATTGTGTATCATCATCGTCTCATTACCTCGATTTCTCTTAAATCTTCTGAACTCATCAGTAAGTAAGTAAGTAAGTAAGTATATCCTTTATTGAAAAACCAACTGCTAACCGCATTTTGGTGTACAAAGATCATCAAATATAAAAAAATAAGTATAAAGCTGCTAATTTAGTTATTCCTAGGTTGTTTTTTGACAGAGGATACTTTTCATACCAGTTTTTTTAGCAGACTTAGTTGGACGTCCGCGTGCAACCGACCTACATAATTTTGATTTCGATTAAATTAACATTGAAACTAGTAGAAATTAAACGTCTATCGTGTCCAATGCCCTAATATCAGTATCTTTTAAACGTTTTAAAGGTGTCTAAATTCATCGCTCTGTAAAGTATTTGTTAGAGAACAGTACTGTAAACGGCTAACGTGCCTTATATTTCTATAGCATAAGTCAATCACGTTTTGAAGGTGTCTAAAGAAAGCGCCCTAGGCAATCGGCTACATTGTCCCAAGCTTATGTAAATTTTATCTACAACATTTTAGAGGTGTCTAAAGACAGCGCACTGATTAGTTAGCCTCTGCCTTTACACGTGAGTATGAACGATTTACGTAGGTCGTTAGTGGAATCTTTTTTAGCAGATTCGTATCTATAACCTTGCTTGCACAGTTCTAGCGCATTCATCACGTAGACCACCGCAACTCACAATATAATAATTATGGCTCTTTTGGCTACGTTATCAGGGACGACTTCTAATAAATTATTGCGCATTCTAAAAACTTAAAAAATATATAAATGTTATAATAAAAAATCTACTATTAAAATAATATAAAATATACGACCGACACAATGTATTCATTAAAATTCGCCACTTCCCGTACTTTAGAAGTGCTAGTCCTACGTATAGATATAGATCCTTTGCCTGCATAGGTCCCTCCCTGTGGAATAGACCTCCTCCTTCTCTACGCTATACAATCCTCTCTGGTAGCATCTCTACCTCTTTCTCTCACTCTAAAACCTTCCTTTTCTCTCGGAGTACCTCGCACTGGGAGCGCTTCTGAAAGGCTTTTGCTATTAGAAGCGCTTTATAAATGATCAAATACAATGCAATGCAATACAATACAATACAATATAGGGGAAGACAATCCTAATTGTTTCAGCAATTAAACCTTGGAGCAATAAAAAAATTAACTTACCAGAGCTGTAATATGCCAAAAACTAATCTTTGTCGGCAGCAACGGCCTATGAGTAGTACAAGTCGTTGCTAGCTGACGCATTACATTTATTTATGTAGCGCCTTTGTAATGCGTCAGCTAGCAACGACTTGTACTACTCCTATGTTGTCATAAGCTGCCTTTAAACTGTGCATCCAATCCAATCCAAAAATTAAATTAGTTTTGTGCCAAGTTTCTACTACTGTAACGCCTTTGTAGCTAAAAGATATCGTTTAACATTTGAATACATGCAGACATTTAACGCACCAGTGCATGCAATCGTGATGAGCTGTCTTGACTACTTAGTCTACTTCCGTCTACGATGGTCTTCTGCAATATGGGAATTGTCAAAAAATAACTGGGGGGGATCAGACGTTGATTTATGTGCAATTTTGGTTTGAACTGTAGACTTTACTATGGGAGCCTAAAAAAGACTAGGGGTTGAACCCCCGGCAATTCTCACCATGGACTCTTCTGCGGGTCCATCGGGCATCCGCGCGTCTTAGTTATTGGTGGGTTTGCCAAAACCGATCGCGTTTCACAATACCTGCGCGAGAAAAACATGATCGAGGGAAGAATGGAGGGGGATAAGTCAAGAGGCCAATTATAATGAGGCCAGCTACTCTGACCCCTCTGATCCTCTGGAAACCGGACTCGGACCTCCTCGGACTACTCTTTTGGACAACCCTTCTGACTAGACGCAGCGCTCGTGAATAAGCTGGTGCCCTGCGCTTGGCTTTCGAGTGGCGCTTTAGAAATTTGGAGATTACGATTACGATTACGATTACGAATGATGCTACGGCACTTGGCGATGGAGAAGAACGACAACGGACAAATGAAGAAGGAGGGTCAGGATTGGGAAGAATGGCACCGTTGGACATAATGAACCTGCCTATAGGGGCAGAGAACCGATTTACGAAGAAACACTAGAAGTTAGTTTAATTATTATTAATCCAATATTTAACGACATCCTATAGCTACAAGGCTGTTGACGTCTTTAAGTTTTTGGTGTATTTCAGTTCATTTTATTGTAATGTTCTCATAAGTTTTCTTTTTCTTTTCTCGTCTTTGATTCCGTTTCTGATAGGATGTTGACGTATTTAAAGTTTCTGACGGATTAAGTTCATTTTCGTATACTGTCTGTCATCAGTTTGCGTTCTCTCTTCTTGGCTTGAATTCCATTTCTGACAGAATGCTGTGATTTGACAGGTGATTGTTGTCCATCTCTTATTCATATAAGTCATTATATACTGTTTTCTCGTCAATCTTATTAACAATATTTTATAGAATATCTATCTAAATTACCATCAAACTATCAATATTACATTTAAAGGAAATGTTCAATATTCATTATCCATCAGTCATAGTACATACAGATTCAATTATCAATTTCAACATGACAATCAAAGTATCAATATTATTCAATATTGGTTTTATGTATTACAAAATTAGCTCTAAAATGAATCGTATTCATCAACAAACACAAACCAATTTTAAGCAATAACTAAGGACCAAGAATATTAGAAATATTATTACGCATCAGTTTTATGATTTTTATTCAATACGAAAAGGAGAAAACAAAAATCACATCATAAATCCATACATTTAGCATTATGAACAAACCAATTAACATGTTATAAACAAGGAACATTATTATAAAAAGAAGTTATAATACTTTTTACTCAATTAACCGTTATGCAACTGTATTTAACCATTATTTATTGCCGTTACCTAGATTATGTACTTACTCACAGCACCTATAGAGAGTATTTTCAGATATAATTACTCTATTTATTTATAATCTCTACATGATTTTCCCATTAGTAATGTTCATGAGTATATTATATACTTCGAGACAAATATCTGGAATAGACAATACACTTTTAACAGTGCATTCCACTTTTTTCAACGTACATTTTTCAAGTATTAATTTTGATATGTCATGTTTTTACAAGCAATTAATATATGATCAATGGTTTCAGGCACCTGGCATTCAGAACATAAATCCGTTGTGCTTTTACCTATATGTTTCAACCACGTATTAGTTAAGATATGTCCCATTCTAAGTCTGGTAATTTGAACTTCACGTTTCCTTAGAGAGTCCATAAATTTTACATTTGTGGATACCAAAGGCTGAATAGATTTATAAAATCTTCCTTTTGATTCAAGATTATATTCAATTTGCCATTTATTAGTTACATAACTCCTTATTAAAGAATAGATTTCCTTTAATTCTAAATAATTTGTTGAATTAATCTCAGATATTTCCAGCCCCTTCTTTGCCAATGTGTCTGCCATTTCATTTCCAGATAAACCGACATGACTCGGGATCCATGCTACGAGAACAGTACTATGTTTTAGTTTATTAATATTATCTATAAATTCAAGAAATAGATTAGGCCGTGAACAAGACCTAATCTCTTTTATTGATGTTGCTACACTCAATGAATCAGTAAATATTATATATTTATTTGCGTTTTCATTTTCATTTTCAATAATCCATTTTATTGCTTCAATTATTGCTGTTAATTCAGCTGAATAAATCGAGGAGTCATTTGCTATTCTATAAATATTATGGATCCACATAGAAGGTATACAAAAAGCTGCTGAAACTATATTTTCAAGTTTAGATCCATCTGTATATATGGATGTATAATCAAGATATTTATTAATTAATTCTAGTGACAAAGATGACATAATATCAGGGGAGTCTGTCTTTTTGTTGATATGCTTTTTCAAGGACAAATCGACTTTAATGACCCTATCAAGCCACGGAGCTGTTGGCTGATAAAATGGTGATTCAAATGGTTGAGTAATTAAGGAGAAAAAGTGTTCAGTTCTTTTAAAAATGGAATTTTGTTTAGCAGAAGATGCACGACAGTAATTTGACCAGTGATCTCGCATAGCTTCAGCTGCTGGGTGATCTTTTGAACTGATGATCTTAGATCCAACCTTGAGCGAGTTGTTCAAGCGACGTAGGTGAAGTGGTAATTCACCACACTCATTTTGAAGGGCCATGATTGGGGTGCCTTTAGCTGATCCACACGCTAATCTCAAAGCCTCAGACTGAATATTTTGTAATTTTTTCAACTGGTTAGAGCTAGCTGTGCTATATGCCACATCTCCATAATCAAGAACTGATCTAATAATTGCTTTATAAATGGATAAAAGGGCTCTCTTGGATGCTCCCCATCCATATCCAGATACAGCTCTCATTATGTTCATTCGTTTTTTACATTTAGTAACAATGTAATCGATATGGGGATTCCATTTTAATTTAGAATCAAAGATAACTCCCAAGAATTTGGCAGTGTTCTCTATTTTAATTTCTTTTTTATTAAGAGTAATCCGTAATTTGGGTAATTTCCTCTTTCTTGTAAATACTACTCCAGTGGTCTTAGTTAAAGATATTTTAAATCCGTTTTTATCACACCAGTCATTAATTTTATTAATAGCTTTTTGGATTTTATCCTGGAGTAATTTTATGTTTCGACTAGCATAAAAAATTGCACTATCATCAGCAAATAATGATAATTCGACATTTTCCGAACCAGGATCCAGATTATTTATCATTATTAAAAATAATAATGAAGAAATAACGGAACCCTGTGGTGTCCCATTTTCTTGAGAGAATTTTTCAGATAATTCTATTCCTACCTTAACTTGAAAAGTTCTGCTAGCTAGGAATTTAGAAATCCAGTCAAAAATATTTCCCGTTATTCCCATTTTATGTAATTTTTCCAACAAAGTTGGAACATGGAGCATATCATACGCTCTTTCAAAATCAATAAATATTGCTAAGACATTTTGTTTATTGTTTAGTTTTTTATGTATATAATCTTGAAGTCTAAGAATTTGATCTATAGTGCTTTTATGCTTTCTAAATCCAGTTTGATACGGAGTCAGAAGTTTATTGGTTTCTAAAAACCACTGTAATCTGTTTGTTATCATCTTTTCCATTATTTTACATAAAGTTGGTGTAAGTGAGATTGGTCGATAAGATTCAGGAGCTGTAGGATCTTTATTTGGTTTAAGAATAGGCACAATTATGGCGTGATTCCATTCTTTTGGGAGTACACCTGTTGTCCATACTTTGTTGTAAAAAGATAACAACACTTTTCTGACACTTTTGTGGAGATGCTTAATTAAATCATAAGGGATTCGATCCTCGCCTGGAGATTTGTTATTTTTTGAGGCGTCTATGGCATCTTGAAGTTCTCGAATAGTGAAGATCACATTAAGAGCTTTTGCATCATTATTATACTGATTTGATAATGTTTCATTTTCATTATCTTTATTTTGTAAATAATTTAAGAATTCATCTTTGTAATTTGAAGTACTACTGGCTTGGGAGTAAGTTTTTCCTAATAAATTAGCTTTCTGTAAATTAGATTCAGCCTTAGTGTCCTCACTCTGAAGGGTAGGGATGGATGTTGCAGATGACACCCCTTCCATTCTGCGTGCCATATTCCAAATCGATGATAATTTTGACTGATTATTTAATTCAAGTTAGTTTAAGTGCCTAAATTTCCTTTATATAGTGTCTATCTATGCCGTTTTAAAGGTGTCTAAAGACAGCGGTCTAACCAATCGGCCACCGTCTTCTACACATGATTGTGTAAGAACGATTTTTCTTGGGTCGTTCGTGGATCGTTTTAGCAGATTCAAATCCGCAACCTTGCTTTCACAGACCCAGCGCATTAATCACATATAGACCACCGCGTCATGCAATACATGTATTTTAAGGCTACACTTTGAAGCAAGACATCCAATCTTACATAATCTAAGAACTTAAAAACACAAACATGTTATTTAAAAAATATAGTTACAAAAAATGATATAAATTAAACTCGACCGACGAAATGTATTCATTAAACGCCGTCACTGCCTGTACTCTGGAAGTGCCAGTCCAAAGTCTATATAAATGTATAGAGCGACGCTAATCGTATTTGTTTTAACACAAAGCGTCGTCAAAAGTGATTAACTATTAGCCCCTACCCTTGTGGTGCCAGGCCCAAGCCTGGTTAGAGAGGTGGGCGACGCAAGCATCTCTCTTAAGACATGGTGTCGTTAAACAGTAATTACCTACACAAACGGCTCTGGCAGCCACAAAATGTCGCTAAAAACTGGATAATAAGATGATTCTATTAAACACCTTTTAAAAGTTTAAAGACAAAGCTATAAATAACGTTAACTGCGTTGTAAATGAATTTGTAACTCAATATGAATATTGAACATTGATTGTAAATGTAAAATTGATAGCTTTATGTTAATTTAGGGAGATACATGTAGATGTGATGCTCTGTAAATATTGTAATTAAGAATAGGATTAAGATTGAGGAGAAAACAGTTATTAATAGAGCCTATATGGCCGCAAAAAATGAATGGAGAGCCTGTAAGGCTAGAAGATTAGTTTTGTTTTTTTTAATATCAAAAAAAGAAGGAAAAAAAGGAAAAAAAGAACAACTACCTGTCAAATTTCATCGTCAGAAAAGAGACAAAGACAAGAAAAGAGAAAGAATACTGATGAAAAACATTATTCGAAAATGAACTTAAATACGTAAAAACCTTTAAAGTCGTCAATATCATATCAGAAGTAGAATCCAAGACGGAAAAAAGAGAAAGAAAACTTGATGAAAACACTACACGAAAATGAACTGAAATGCATCAAAAACTGTAAAGACGTCAACGGCCTTTGTTGCTAAAGGATGTCATTAAACATTGGATAAATTAAAAAAAGTAACTCAATTTATTAGCGACCTTTACAGTCCTTTAAAGACTTAACGACGTCAACGCCTTTATAGCCATAAGATCAAATCAAATCAAATCAAATTTATTCGAATCGATTCCATGAACAGCGAGTACAATGTACACGTGTGAATACAGTTAATAACAGTTTACATTTCGTAAGCGCCATTAATAAGAAACAAAAAATTGAAGAGGTTAAAGTTTAACAGGTTACGTATTAAAAATCGATTCGTGGGGAGAAGAAGCCCAATGGGCTTGTCTAGTCTTCCCCACTATGATGGAACAAAATGATAAAACTAGAAAGGAAACATGTGTCAGTTCAATTAACATAGGATGAGAAATAGGCATGGCAGCAGTAAAATCAATGTCAGTTAAGTAAATGTTTTTTATAGGCCTGTTTGAAGGAGTTGAGCGACCTCTGATTACGGATGCCACGGTCAATGGAGTTCCATAGTTTAGGCCCAGTTATTCTAGCAGAAAATTGTCTAACATTAGTTTTACAGATTGCAGAGCGAAGATTAAACCGAGATCTAGTGTTGTAACCGTGGACAGAAGCATTAGTGTGGTTAAAATGTGGTTAAACATTGTAATACATACCGACTTTTAACACACCAGGCATTATTGTTCCGTCGTGACTACTGCTCTTCCACCTACGAATGTTTTACGCGGATTCGAATATTATTGAGCGGGTGGAGCGGGTCCACAGGGTAGTAGCGCGTCTTGTTTGCAAACAAGTTTCACACTAGATGCGTGAGGTTCTGCGCTAGCTCCCCTTCCTCCAACGCATCTCCTTTAGAATTTTTATCTTGGTCTGGCTGCACTATCTCATCACACAGTTGTCGCTGCCACCGCTTCGCCGACCACCATGACATGCTGTTCCTTTTGCTTTCACAGCTACTATGCAGCGCCGGGGCATATCCTGTGATCGGTCCTACGATCAGTGGCGTGACGAAGGGGGACAGATGGGCAGACCGCTCCCGGGCGCAGCACCAGAGGGGCGCAAAATTAGCTTTCAGTGGTACAGAGTACTATGACAAGAACGATTAAAAGTCAACAAGAAAATTGAAAGGGGCGCAGTCATCAACCCTTGCCCGTGGGCAATGAAACCCTTCGTTACGACACTTCCTTCGACATGGAACGGACTTCCTCTGGAGTTGCGTCTCCTCTCCATGATCCCCTCCTCTCTGTTCCATCTGTAGCTCAAGATCACCTTCTTCCATCTGGCCTGGATCGAGAGCGCCTCTGCGTAGGGATCTTGAATGGGCGCTATATAGGTTCCGATTGATTGAATGATAGATACATTATAGCATACGAATATTTCAGCTGTAGTATCCCATACGAACGGTGAGAAATTTTATAAAAATAATTTCTTTCGACATCAACAGCCTTTGTTGCCATAACATGTTGTTAGCCTCTGGATTCATCCATCATCGTCGAAATCGCTGCAGAAATGCCCGCTTAGTAAAGTCAACGTCAAAGGCCTTGGCAGCCCCAATAAGTTGCTGAACATTTAATATCCCCACTGGCTAAATAGCACAAAACAATTACGCAATATGCACTGGAGTTCATTTCTCGCTCACGTACCTTGTTTAAGAGTAAAATCTCCAAGGATTTGATTTCATTTTAAAACAATTATTTCGCTCGGTAAGAATCTCCCGTAACAGATCCATCGTGGAAGACTTTCCTAATCGTAATCGTAACCTCAGAATTCCAAAAGCGCTACTTGAAAGCTAAGCGCAGGGCACACGCTTATTCACGAGCGTATAAGGGAGCGGGGGAAGAATGTTGTTGGACACCGATAATGTACGAAACCAAGTCTCTGGACACTGGGCCAGTTCGTCACAGGACTTATCGTTTACATCAAAGTATACGCAGCGACCAAGTTCTATTGCACGTCAGCAGCAAATGAGTCTTATGATAATCAATCCTGCATTTAGTAAGCGCCACTCTGTAACGACTAATTGTAAGTGACGAGTCACTGACGACCGTTGTCAAGAACTTTACCCAGTGAACTGCTCAGCGATGGTGACGTTCTAACCGTTCTATTCGAGCGACCCACTTTATGGTGTTAAACTGATACCGTGGCCCATGCCTTTATAGCATTAGTTTGTTCCGTTTTAAAGTCGTCTAGACACAGCACTAACCGATAGAATATCCCATCAGAATTGAACTGGAATCGCGTCCCAAGTTTATATAGCACGAGTCTATAACTTTTAAAGGTGTCTAAAGAAAAGCACAAACCGGTAGTAAATCCCATAACAATCATAATTATGGCTATCATGTCTCATGCTTATATAGCATGACGCTATAACGTTTTAAAGTTGTCTAAAGACAGAAGAAGAAATAACGGATCCTCAAGAATTAAACAGCTATCGTGTCCCATATTTATATATCATCAGTCCATAACGTTTAACAGGTGTATAAAAACGGCGTACTAACAAACAGATAGCGGTAGCAGTTTCAGTTTAACGACACTGTATGATTATAAAGATCATTAGCGTCGCCCTCCTCCTTCAAGTACGCAAATATCTGGCTCTCGGTGCAGCCAAGGAAACGAGTCTTAGCATTTCTTTTGAAAGTGCAATTTTTTCAGGTTCTCTTCAGTTCAGGGTACAATCATGAACTGCTGTATGGTTTGGCTTAGAGACGCTAACATTAGGCCTAATCGCTGAACCAACATCTAGGTCACTTTTCATAACTTCGGAATTCTCTTAAACACGCTCATTCTGGTCAGAAGATGCGAGCTGATGGTTACTGCCTTCAGTGCCATTGTCCGGCGTTAGCACCGTTTCACACTCATCCTGAGCAAGAATTTACAGTTACAATACTATAACTGTTATGCAAAAAAGCACAATGGCTTTGGCAATGATTATCGCGCAAACTTATGCACATGTAATCGTATTCGTAATCTCCTAATTTTTAACGTTCTGCTGGAAATATAGCTAAGCGCAGGACACCAGCTAATTCACAAGCGCTACGTTAAGTCAAGGGGTTGTCCAGAGAGTGTTCGATGGTGTTCCAAGTTCAGTAGCGAAAGAGACAAGACACTCGAGCAGCTTCGAAGCCTCAGAGACAGGCTACGCATTGTCCGGCTGCTACTGCTGCTTTTAAATGAATATCGTGAAGCTGATACTGTTCTGCCAATAATCGACGTTATTGTACCAATTTTCATTTTCCTCAGTAGCGTAGAAAGAAACAATTTGATGAGGGTTACACTAATCATCGCTGCTATGACAGAGCCTCGCTAAACGAAAACTATGTAACTACTCAAAGACTACCATGCTTACACACCTTCAAAACTGTTTATCTTATGCTATGTAATCAAAAATTTCCACGAAAAACCAGATCAAACGTAAATACGTAGTTCGCTCAAAGTTGAGTATTGTTGTCTTATGCCATAGGAACTGTAAGAACTGTTTAGAAATAAAATATCTGTCGGCGTCAACGGCCTATGTATCGTCTGCAGAGCAGTGGTGGAGGGGCCCATGTACTTACTTCTATAATTCTCTCCACATCGGCCTTATATAGAACAAAGAGGAGAGGGCCAAGCACTGATCCTCGTGGAACACCGCAGGTGACCGGCCTAGGTGACGTCTCCTCCTCTGCCAAATGGACGGATTGTGTGCGCCCTTTTATGTAGGATTCAAGCCAACTGAGTGCTCTGTCCTCGATTCCGAATGAGTGCGACAGTCGCTGAATTAAGATGTCGTGGTCGACTGTGTCGAATGCAGCCGACATATCCAGTAGTGACAGAAGCGCCAGTTGGTCTGAATCTATGGCATATCCCAATGCAGATCCTTTCCCTGCATTGGTCCCTCTCCATGGAATGGACTTCCCCACCAGTCTGCTTCACCGTCCTCACTAGTGGCGTTTCTTCATCTTTCTCTCACCTCAAATCCAGCCTGGGGAGTCTCACTCACTACGAGCGCTTCAGAATGGATTACGCTGGTAGAAACGCTTTAGAAATGGTCAAATACAATGCAATGCAATACACTGAGGCATCGACATCTGTTTGAGCTTCTTACTTTCAATTCAGTATCTTCCTATAAGCGAGTAGCATCCGATCCGCTTTAATTTTTTTACTATATATGGCTGCCAGGGCCGTTGTCGTCGACCATTCCTCACCAAGCGCGGGGCGCGGTGGTGTAGGGGTATGTTCGGTGCCTTGCAGCTGGAGGGTTGCAGGTTCGAATCCACCTCAAAGCCGCCGCGTAGGGACCCTGGGCAAGTCCTTCACTCGCAATTGCTCATGCGCTTCGGCGTGAAACTCCGATTCAGCGTTCGCGCAGTAGTCGGGAGCGCCTCTGAATGGGCAATCTGGTAGGGGCGCTATAACAAGTGTTCAAATACAATACAATACAATACAATACAATACCAAGCATTAGCCAATTTAGTATCGAAGTGATAGCAAAGGCAGAGTTTTCTTTATGTAGCGTCCATCTGCAACGCTTTAAAGGTGTCTAAAGACGGCGCTCTAACCTATCACCTACTGTCTCCTACAAGTGTGTATGAATGCTTTGCCTATGGTCGTTCGTGGAATCCGTTTAGCTGACTCGAATCCCAAACCTCTGGTTGACAGACCCAGCGCAATTATCATAGCTTATAGACCACCGCGTCACACAATACATGTCTCTCTAGACCACCTCATAAGGTACGACATGTAATCGTATAGTCCAATATTGGAAGAACTTAGAAATGTAAAAATGTTACTATAAAAAATATAAAATATTTTCGACTCACGCAATGTATTTGTTAAACTCCACGACTGCCCGTACTCTGGCAGAACCAGTCTTAATTCTAGACATATTAATATATAGGGTGACGCTAATCATCCCTGTTTTAACACAAGGCATCGTCAAACTGTTAGTGAATAAGCGCCATATCTCTGGTGGCGCCAGGCTCAAACGTGGATATAGAGGTGGGCGATGGTAATCAATCAATCAATCATCATTTTATTGATCCAGTTTATCAAATATAACAGGTGTTGAAATAAAATACATCAACATTAAGCTAATAAACAGAAGTAACACTCAATGACACAAGCAATATAAGGAATCCAGAGCAAAAGGCACACCTAGAAGGGAGAAAAACTCCCGCTGTTTAGGGGCCCTAGTTGGGCCCTAGTTGGGGTGGCAAGTTTTTCCGAGATAATTTGTCGATAAGATAGGTTATTACATAAAGAAAAAATTACAAACAAACAAGAGTTCATCAAAGACGATAAACCAGACCAAATTAGTTATACGTTATTTTGAATATAGGCACGAGTAAGTGAATAAGTGAATAAGCGCCAGCTTACTTATGATAAAACGTCGCTAAACAGCAGCCCCACAACCAATCGGCCATGGCCGCCACAAGATGTCGTTTTAGACTGGACAATGAGACGATTCCTTTAAACACCTCTAAAACATTTTGGCTTAGTCTTATAAATAACGACCAACTGCTTTTAAATTTGCTTGGTAATGTGTTCTTTTTACCACTGTGAAACGTCAGCGGTCTTTGTACCTGTAAGAAATCGTCAAACATCGAAATACATACATTCGATATGTCATACGATTATTCTAGCTGTAGAATCCCACATGAATGGTGAGAACTGTTCAAAATCATTTCTGTCAACGTAAGCGGTCTTTGTTGCAATAAGTATGACGCCGTTACACTTTAGATCCATCTATTATCTCAGAAATATTTGCAGAAATATCCGGTAAGGTAAATCGAAGTCAGCGGCCTTGGCAGCCGCAAAATGTTGCAGAACACTTGATATCACCATTGGCTAAATAACACCGCACAACCATGAAGTGTATTGGAATTAATTTCTCGCTCACATACCTCATTTTAGAGTAAAATCTCCAAGGATGTGACTATGTTTTAACGCTATATCGCTGAGTAGGAATCTGTCCTAGCAGATCCATCGTTCAAGATTTTCTTTATCGTTAACTCCAAATGTCCAAAGTGCACCTTGAAAACCAAGCGCAGGGCACCCGCTTATTCACGAGCGTATTGGGGAGCGGGGGAAACTGTTGTTGGACACCGACAATGTACGAAACAAATTTCCTGGACACGGGACCAGTGTGTCACAGGACTTGTCGTTCATTTCCAAGCTTACACAGCTACTTTGATGCTTCGTTGTGTCTGCAGTGACTTATGAAATGTCAGGTAAATAAAGTCGACGTCAACGGCACTCGCATCCCAACTGGTTAAGTAGCACAAGGCATTTAAGCAGTGTGCATTGAAGTTCATTTCTCGCTCACGTACCTTGCTTAAGAGTAAAATCTCCAAGGGTGTGATTACATTTTAAAACAGTTATTTCGCTCGGTAAATATCTCCCGTAACAGATCCATCGTGGAAGACTTTCCTACTCGTAATCGGAAACCCCAACATTCTAAAGCGCCACTTGAAAGCTAAGCACAGGGCACCCGCTTATTCACGTGCGTATTGGGTAGCGGGGGGAAATGTTGTTAGACACCGATAATGTACGAACCCAAGGACACGAGGCCAGCGCATAACAGGACTTGTCGTTTATTTCCAAGTTTGAAGCAGCAAACAAGTTCTATTGCCTGTCAACAGCGATGAGTCTTAATAGAGTCCATCCTGTATTTATCAAGCGCCACTCGGTAACGACTAATTTTAACTTACGAGCTTTCTCAAGATCTTTACCCAGTGATGGCCTCATGGAAGTGGAGGCCCTAACCTAACTCTTCGAGCGACCTACTTTATGACATTAAACCACTACCGTGTCCCGTGCCTTTATAGTATTAGTTTGTTCCGTTTTAAAGTTGTCTAAAGACAGCACGAAATGGTATCCCATGAGAATTAAACGACTGGATTGGATCCACAGTTTAACGGCAGCTTATGACAACATAGGCCGTTGACGCCGACAAAGATTATTTTTGGCATATTACAGCCATGAGAACTTGCGTCTAAAATTCTTTAAATGCTCCGCAGTTTTCGTAATCTATTTTGAGCTCAACCAATCACGCGTCTTGAAAGCGCCAAGAACGACGAAGAGCTAGCGTGTTAGGTCCCGGCCTTCACGTCGTCTACAGTTTCTCTTCTCTGGCTGTGTAAATTGAAGTTGGATTGATAAAAATAATTCTTTGTGTCAATAGAAGTTGGATTGATGAAACGAATTGTTTGCGTAATTTGAAACTGGATTGATGAAAAGAATTTTGCCTATGGAGCTCTTTACTAGAACCAATCCGAAGATCATCTTCAATTAATAGTTTTAAATCTAAACTTTAAAACTTATCTCTTCTCTAAGTACTATGATTAGTAAGTACATTGTAACGTGTCCTTTGAGTAAGACTCTGTTTTATTAAGGCGCGTTATAAATGCAAGTTGTATTGTATATTTGCATTGTATCTATCACTAAACGTGACAAACACTGAGAATTACGACGCGTGATTGGTTGAGCTAAAAATAGATTACCAAAACCTGCGGAGCATTTAGACGCAAGTGCCATGAGATCTGAATTAAACGACTATTATGTCCTATGTTTATGTTTAAAAGGTGTCTAAAGACAGCACGAGCGGAACTAAACCGCTATCCTGCCCCATGCTTATATATGTTAAATACAAGACGTTTAAAAGGTGTCTAAAGACGTCGTCCTAACCAAAAGGTAGTCCGTCCTAGTAGTTTCAGTTTAACGACACTGTGATTACAAAGATCATTAGCGTCGCCCTCCTTCTACCTTTATGCTAGGGACTGGCACTGACAGAGTACGAGTAGTGGTGGAGTTACTTATGTAGCGTTGGTCTACACAGTTTGACAGGTATCTCGGGCAACGCTCTCACCAGTTGGCTACTGTCTTCTATACGTGTAGTTCTGGAATCTTTAAGACAGACTCGAATCCACAACTTGGCTTTCACAAACCCAGCGCATTAGGCCTAATCAGATAGAAGAGCGCTTCTCACAATACGTGTCTCTAGGATACGTTATAAGGTACGACGTCTAATCATAATTATATCAAATATTGTAAAAACTTAAAATATAATTATAAATAAAATTTTATTGTAAAAAATCTATCATAAGAAATTATATAAAACTTTATCGCCAACTCAATGTATTCAATAAACTCCGCCACTGTCAGTACTCTGGTATTGCCACCCATTCTAGATTAGGGTATATGGCGACGCGCGGTCAAACAGTAACTAATAAAATCGCCCTTATTATGGTGCTGCCAGGCTCAAGCCTGGGAAAAGGGTGGACGATGCCAGTCATTATTATTTCTTATGACGCGGCGTCTTTAAACAGCAACTGCACATGCAAACGGCAACAAAAGTTGTTTAATATGGATGATGAGACGAGTCTATTAAACACCTTTTATACACCTTTTTAACGCTTTCAGCTGAAGTTATAAGAGTCGTCAACCGCGTTCTAACTATGCTCGTCTACGACTATTGGCTACTTTAAAACGTGAACAATAAATAATAATATTCTTTATTTTAAACAATCCGATTGACAAACCGCAAGCGGTTACAGTGTACAGTTTTTCAATTGAAACAATTCACAAGAACAAAAATGACAGAAGACATAAAATCGTAACTACTAACAGAACAGACAGCCTGCAATACAACAGCCATCGTAACTATAAAATATCGCTAAACCTATCGGTACAAACGTTATGCCATACGATAACTTCGCTGTAGCATACCTTAGGAATGGCAAAACTGTTCACACGAAATTTTTGTCGACTTCAGTGGCCGTGCTGTCGTAAGAATACGTTAAACTGAATATCCATCCAAAATCGCCGAAATCTTTGCGGAAATGTCCGGTAAATAAAGTCAACGTCAACGACCCTGCAGTCGCAAAATGTTTTTGAACACTGTATAACACCACTGGCTAAATTAGCACACGCAAAGATGCAGTGTGCATTATAGTCAATTTCTCCCTCGCGTTCCTTGTTTAAGAGCAAAATCCCCAAGGGAGTGACTATACTATTTTATGATATATTCCCTTTACTAGCTTAGTAAGAGTTCAGGAATAGCATACGAGGTATAAAATTTCTGGAGTCTTTATGAAGAAGGTTTTAGCATCATCTGTCTTGATCTTCCTCTTGTTCTCTTCCTCTTCATTTTTCCTTCGATGACCGTTCTTAGTAGTGAGTCTCCTCTCAGCGTGTGTCCGATCCATTTCCTTTGTCTCTCTCTTGTTATGCGTATCAGGGCACAGGAGGAAGTCCTTTGGCCATACTCCATTGTATATATTTCTAGGCATGTCCTTATCAGTTCTGTCATGGCTTCCTCCTCTAGACCTTTGAGCATCTCTGCTGGTATATTGTCATATTGATCATATTAGACACCTTTAAAACGGTTTTGACGCCCTCTACTTATGCAAAATCATCGTTTTTTCCGCAGAACTAATTGTTTGAATTCGTATGTCATAGGAACGATGAGAACAAATCGAAATAATTTTTGATGACGTCAGCGACCTTTGTTGCCATAAGATGTCGTTGAACTCTGGACCCATCTATCTAAAGAATGGTTTTTGGCACAAATAAACGATAAGGTCGACGGCAGTAATAAGAATTCGTTAAACTCTGGAAACTATTGCCAATTATAGTCAGTAAACTCTGCCACTGTAATTAGTAACGTGTGTTGCGCCTGTGTGTAATGGTGAACGAGCCTTTTCGGTTTCCGATGCTACTTTTTGCGTTTGCAGGCGGTTCAATAAAGCACGTACTTACTTACTTTTCTTCTCTTCCTGTGTCTATTCGCTCTGTTCAGCCGTTTGTCTCACTTCGTTCTCAACTTAAAACTTACGTCTTTCAAATTGCTTGTCCACCATAATAGACTCATAAAATTTAATTGAACATTGAAAACTACGACATCTCTATAACGCTCATCTTAGATACCTTTAAAAACATTTTAGTTAATGCAATATAATTTTCATTTCGCGGCTAAATGAAGATTATAGACCAAATAAACTAAATATCACAATGCAGAAACAATTATACATAAGACAATCGTGTTTAGATGAGCACTAACGAAATTTTCAGAAAGTCGTATATCAACTGCTAAAAAACTAAAGTAACTCCATCCCGATCTCGTGTACGCAATGGACGCCACAACGAAAACAACGCTCCTGGTAATATGACAGACAAAGATAGGGCGAGGATTACCTGCAGGACGACAACAGCAGCGACAACGACATCAGCAACTAACCAAGAATAAACTCGTTCGGGCAACAAACCGAGAAACGTGGATTGAAAACGTATATCACCGAAAACATTTGAAGGAAAATGTCAAAGACAATCAAAATACTATAAAGAAACTACAAAAGAAACTACGAAATTGTCGTCAACAGCCACAGTAGACATGGTACGTTTGCCCCTACGAATACGAGATGTCTGCATCGCAGATAGTACTGCAAAAACTCTGGAGTATGCTTTCGTGTCCCATTCTGATATAGCGTTGGTCTACAACGATTTACAGGTGTCTAAAGGCAGCGTTCTAATCAATTGGCTATCTTCTAACCGTGTATATGCACGATTTGCTTATTGTGGTCGTTCGTAGAGTCCGTTTAAAAAGTAAGTAAGTAAGTGTGTTCTTTATTAAACGCTGGCAAACGCACGGCGCTGTACATACAAAGTTATACATAGTTATTAAATAGTAACGAAAAAGTTAGTAAATAGTAAACTAAAAAAACACTATATGGCTTAGCTGTACAACATCCTAGCCAGGAAACCACGCCTGGTGAGGGAATCAAATCTAGAAAGAACACGGAATAGCAGAATCGAATCCACAACCTTTTGCAGTACATCATTTGAATAGATCGGGTATTGCGTCCAATTTATATATAGCGTCTGCTGACAACGTTTCAAAGGTGTGTAAAAAGAGCGCTCGGACCAATCGCCTACCAAACATCGCAAGTGATTGAATTGCACTAGAAAGAATAACAGAATGTCCAATAGAATATTCTAAAGACCAGAAATTTGTTTTATTCCGCGTGGGGCTTTTAAAAAAATTCAAGATATTACTTTACTGATAGATTTTGATCGTCTGAAAACCCTCTGAAACGCGGAAGCCCTCGTGAATAAGCTTGTGCCCTACGTCTAGCCTTCAAGCAGCACACTAGTCATTTTGAGATTACGATTATGATTCTGCATAAAATTCATTTTAAACATTTTATGCATTTCATTATTGTCAGATTTACCTAGTTTTACAGCGAAGCAATAAAATCTAGACGATTAAACTTTACCAGGAGTGTATATACTTTAAAATTGAAACTGATAGATTTCTACCTAGTTTAACGCGTCCTATTGATATTTTATCGTTGAGATTCTTACGTATTTTCTGTCCACAATGCTGTTAAACTGGAACGACGCTGATTTTTTTAAACCCAATTTAGTGTCTGATCATCCAAATTCGTTCCCTTTGAGGCACTAGTCGATACCAACGTAGTATTTTAAATGATTGTGGTTGACTTGTCTTTTATAACAATGTTGAGGCACGTTTTAAAGGTGTTTAACAAGGATCGTCTCATAATCCAGTTTTTAACGAAATCTTTTGGCTGCCAGTGCTGTTTGGTTGGATAGTTGCTGTTTTATGACGCTTTATGACAAGAAAAAGTATTTTTTTCGTCACCCACCCCTCTTCCAGGCTTGGTTCTGGCACCACAAAAGTACGAGCGATAACTTAGTTGCTGTTTGACGATGCGTTGTGTTAAATCAAAGACAATTAGCCTCGCCCTATACCTGAGCTGCAGCCTTGTACTGGAACTACCAGAGTACGAACAGTGGCGGCTTCAGTAGTAGCGGAGTTTAATTAATACATTTCATCAGTCGAAACAATTTTATATTATTTTTTAGTAATAGATTTTTATAATAGCAGTTTTAGATTTGTTACTTCTTAGAATGTGCAAGATTAGATGTCGTACCTCATAACGTAACCAAAAGAGACATGTATTTTAAAATGTCTGCACAGTTTCCAGTTTTCGTGCACACTGTTAATATATTGCGTAAGTTATATTTGAACCAAACCGAGGCGCAATCATTTGGAAGCTGACCATGGATTCGGCAGTTAGGATTGCGATGAGCGTCATGGGCGTCTTGAAGTATTTATTCCATTAGTTGCATAATTATTATCCCCACGGAATATGATATTGTACAAATTACTAGAAAGAACGTCTTATTTTTGAATGAATTTATCAATGGAATGCCAAAAATTATACTATGGATGCAAAAAATTTCCCATGAAAGAGTTATTTAGAGAGCTGTTTTTAGACACCTTTAAAACGTGACAGACTAATGCTATAATAACAATGATTCATAGCGGATGTTTAGATACTGTGGGCTGAGGCACCTTGTCACGTTAAATTAGCGTTAAGTAGTTGCGCTTAATAAATCAATGTAGACTTAATTATAACACTCATCCCTGTTGAAAAGTATTCGAACCTGGTAGAGGCGTAGTCTTGGAAATAAACGGCAAGTCCTATAACGTATTGGACACCATGTCCAATGCCTTTCGATTCTTTCATTGCCGATGTCCCCTAACAGCTTTCCCCTAAAGTCTCTCCCTGGGAAACTGTTCCGGAAGAGATTCATACCTGGCGAATCAATTTTAAAAGTATATTCACTAGAAGGTTTACACTCAATGATAACCGAATTATCCGATGCGTATCGAAAAAAACCATTGATTAGATAAGGGTAATAATTATGAGTGTCGCTGTACCCCTGCGCATGGGAAGATTGTCTGATGTGAAGATATTCTTTAACCTAAGTGTTGAAAGAATGTAAACGCTGCTGGTTGTAGGGTTACCTAAATCAAATTTGAAAGATTGCTATTTTGCCAATTACACACCTCTTTTAAGGTGAGCAATGGCTTTATAAGAAGAATTAGTCGCGCAGTTTCTTTTTTATCTGGACTCCGAACATGTTTGATATCGTCTATAACGGCTGTATTAGGCAAATGCCATCGGAACGGTGGGAATTCAAAATAAATTCTGACAATGTCAACGGTCTTTGTTGTCCTGAGATGTCGTGAAACTTTGTATTCACCGCTGTTTGGCAGATCGCACTCGTAAGACATCTTCCTCTGTCTTTACCACCATAGTAGACGCGCTAATCTGTTCCCGATTAGACTACTGCAACTCACTTCTTATGGGCCTCCCGAAACAGCGTCTTTCCTTCTTCAATCGGTCTTAAATGCTTCAACTAGGCTCACAGCCCGACTCCCTCGTTTTGCGCATATCTCTACATATATGCTTGATGTCTTGCACTGGGTTCCTATCACTGCGCGCATCCATTATAAGATCCTCTTTCTAGTCTCAAAGGTGCAGCTGAGCAGTGCCCCAAAGTATCTTTATGACTATATGCGAAAGCCGTTATCTGCGACCTCATCTCGTTCCTTGCGCTCTGCTGATTGGCTTGATCTTTTTGTTCCCAGGACTAGGACTGCCTTGGCTCAACGCCGGGCATTTGCTGTGGTTGGTCCCTCTACTTGAAATGACCTTCCCCTCATTAAGGGCTAAAGTAATGACTAGTTTTTCCTCTTTGGTCTCTCGTTCTTTAAAGACGTTTCTTTTCCCACGGGATTTTCGTTCTGAGAGCGCTTCTGAGAGAGGCGCTATATAAATCTTTAGATACGATACGATACATTTAAACATTCAAGACTTGAGTTAGTATTATATATATATATATATATATATATATATATATATATATATATATATATATATATATATATATATATATACTTACTTACTTACTTACTTACTTACTTACAGGACACAGCAGACAAATTTAATGTTAAAGGCAGGTCCTGTAACGGAGTTCAATCGCAGTAGTAGTAGTAGTAGTAGTAGTAGTAGTAGTAGTAGTAGTAGTAGTAGTAGTAGTAGCAGTAGCAGTAGCAGTAGCAGTAGCAGTAGCAGTAGCAGTAGCAGCAGCAGCAGCAGCAGCAGCAGCAGCAGTAGCATCAGCAGCAGCAGTAGTAGTAGTAGTTTCAATTTAACGCCACAGTGATCACAAAGATAACTAGCGTCGCCCTCCTCCTTTATTCTGGATTGGGACTGGCACTGACAGAGTACAAACAGTGGTTAGTTTTTCACTGCTAATATAAAGAGCCTATGCCATAGTAACGGTTAGAACTGTACAAAATAATTTCTGTCTGTCAAGTCTCAACGGTCTTTGTCGCCATAAGACGTCGTTAAACTCTAAATTCAACTATAAAGGTAAACTACGCCGCTACCCGGATTCTGATAGTGACAGTTTGAAGCCTTGATAAAAAAGAATGGCGACGCTAACTATGTCTATTATGACTTATATAACACAGCCATAAGATGTCGCAAAACTCTATAAACTAGATCTAATCTTCAGGAAATTAAGATAAATTACAAAAGACAAGGGTAAACTGCAAAAGATAGAGATCAATTACAAAAGATACAGATGCACTGGAAAATTTAAAGATAAACTGCAAAAGATAGATATAACTTAAAACAGATAAAGACGTACTGTAACAGATAACGATTAACTACAATAGATAAAGATGATCTATAAAAGATAAAGATACACTGCGAAAGATAAAGATCGTCTGTAAAAGAAAAATACCACAAAAGTTGAGGTCGACGTCAACTGCCAGCATGGTAGCCATAAGATACGCTGCACTGGATAATTGCGATCTCGTTAAACACCTTTAAAATTGTTCCTTCTCGATCTATATATAGATGATCAGCTGAAAAATTTATTGCTAAACTGTCGATGATGTCACATTCATACCTGTGTTACTGTGAACCCTGTACAAATCTTTTTATATCGACGTCAGTGGCCTTTTTAAGATTGCTCGACAGGTTTAGTGATTAGCGTGTTGGACTGTCAATCGATAGGTCGGGCTTCAAATCCCCCCAAGCAGAAATTTAGTTTGAGATTTCTGCTCCATCTGCATCCCCTAGCCAACTCGGATGGATTAGTGTAGGAATTCTTGAAGAGGCGAGACTTCAATTTGGAATGAGAGCCTCTTTGTGATAAGTAGAGGAGCTAAGAATGTTTGATGAGAAAACATGAAGTTCAAGTCATCGTTCCCAGCATCCACCAGATGTTGTTAAAATCTGGGAAATGAGGCAATCTCTGTAAGACACCTTTAAAATACTTTAGCCGACGCTATAATAGTTGTCACCTACATCCTCTGGTGATTAAAACAGGACGTTAGAGTAGGGTAAGGTCGAAGTTAACGGCCCGGCAGGCGTAAGATGTACTGAAGCGCTAAATAACCTGTTTGCGAATTAATTATCGCAGAGCAAATTACAAGTTCTAATTGGAGTTAGGCACTTCTCGTATTGAAGATGGTGGTCTTGAAGGTGGCAACCACGGTTTGACGATGCGATATGTGTCGATTCAAGATGTCACTTATCAGGATTCGAACCCAGGTCAAAGACACAAAAGCCGACGTATTAACCACTCGGCCATAACTGAACGAAAGAGATCAATTTCCAATGAGACTGATAGATAGGCAGACAGGAAGACAGGCAGGCAGACAGACAGATAGACAGTGTGGCATGCAGAGAGAGGCAGACAGATAGGCAGACAGTCAAGGAGGCAGGCAAAATGGCAGACAGACTGACCGACAGGCAGACAGACGAACAGCAGGCAAGAAGACAGACAGGTAGGCGAAAGGGAAGAGGCCGACATCCGAAACGTTCGTGGAATCCGTTTAGCTTGCTTGAATCCATGACCTTTTGGATACACACACAATGCATTATTCGTATAGATCGACTATTGCATCCACTACCCTATAATTATGGTTGGTGAGTTGCTGTTTAACGACACTGTGTCATAACAAAGATGATTTGAGTCGCCCACCTCTTTCCTCCATGATTGGGACTGGTATACCACTGCCTAAAATAGCATCGGTTGAAAAATTTTCTCGGTGTCTATAGACAGCGCTGTTACTAATTGGACGCTTTAGAGATAGCAGTACTGAACGGCTATCGTGTTCCATGCTTACATAGCAATAGTTTACCACATTTTAAAGGTGTCTAAAGAAAGCTCTCCCATTAATGACGGAACCAGAAATATTAAACCCCCACCGCGTTTTTATGACTGCTATGGCCGTTGACGTCTTTAAAAAAGCAGTTATTTAATATCAGTTCAGTTTTTTATTTCTTTGGTTAGCATACATGTGTTTCAGTTGGTTTCAGGTTAGTACTATTGGAAATTCTGTAAACTGGGAGGTACCAAAGGTTTCGACATCTGTTTGATCATCGGGGGGTGGGGGAGGGGCGATAGCGCATTGGATAATACACTGGCATAGGGAGCGAGAGGAACCGAGTTCGAGTTCCGTAGGGCGGACATGCTTTGTAGGCTGCTATAAGCGCCGTGTATTGCAGGCTGTCTGTTCTGCTAGTAGTTAAGATTTGTCTTCTGTCATTTGTGTTCTTGTGAATTGTTTCAATTGCATAACTGTACACTGTACCCGGTTGCGGTTTGTCAACCGGATTGTTGCAATAAAGAAAATTATTATTATTATTATCGTAATTTCAATTCATTAGACCAATGCTACTTAAGTAAGTAAGTAAGTAAGTATATTCTTTATTCAACCAATTGCATATCCGCACTTTGGTGTACATACATTTATACAGAGTATAACATTCTTATTATAAACGATCTGCGTGAAAGATTGTCAGCTTGTGGAATAAAACGGTCATGTAATCTCGGGCGAAGGGCTTACTTCAGTAAGACAGTATAGGCCGTGGCCGAGATTACTCATATAGCATCAGTGTTGGCGTTTTAAAGGTGTCTAAAGACAGCGCTCTAGCCAATCGATTATTTCTTCTGCACTTGTGTTTGAACGATTTGCCTTGGGTGGTTTATTGGAATTCGTTTAGCAGAATCGAATCCTGCAAAATTTCTTTCACAGATCCAGGTAATTTATCACATATATCACGGTGTCACACAATATGTATATCTTTAGGCTGCGTTATAAGGTACGATATCTGATCTTATATATTCCAAAAACCTCAAACATATAATATGTAATTAGAAAAACAATGATAAAAGCTGACATAAGAAGACTGCAGGCTTTCGAAATGTGGACATGGAGAAAATCAGTTAGACGGAACAAAAAACAAGTGAAGAAGTAATGGGAAGAATTGGAGAAAAAAATAGCCTTGATGCAAACAATGAGAAAGAGACAAAGAAAGTGGATCGGACACACGCCGAAAAGAGGCTCACTACTAAGAACGGAATAATTAGCACAGGACAAAATTAATATAGCCTACTGTATGTATTGGAGTTCATTTCTCCCTCGTGCACCTTGTTCTCCAAGGGAGTGAATATATATTTTTTTAAACAATTTATCTGGGTTTGAGTCTTCCATAACAGATTCGCCGTGGAAGACTTTCCAAATCGTTAATCGCTATCGTAAACTTCAAATTACTAAAGCCCCACTTGAAAGATAATCGCAGGGCATCAGCTTATTAACGAGCGCTTTGCATTTCAACTATTTCTGCATTTCTTAAGCGCAACTTCATAACGACTAATTGTTAGTGACGAACTTTCCAAGATCCATACACAATGAACGCCTCAAGAATGGAGAATCTATCCCGTACTTTTCGTTCGACCCTGTTGTTGGCAGAAAACAGCCAACGTCTGCCATGGATGCTCATATAACTTCATGGTAATGTAACGTTCTTTCTCGGGTCGGCTCTGGATGGACTGAATCAACCCCACTGATGGGACCCAGGGTCACGTCCAGTCGTCTAGGGAAAAGAAGGCTTCTTTATTTGCGCGTTCGTAGAGAGCGTGCTTGCGTGCGTGACTCTCGTGTGCTGAACGGCTCTAAGGGCCAAGGTGGCGGTTGAAGCGTCTTGTCCTTCCTTCCCGGCCGTTTGACGGGAAAACTGCCTGGCAACGTACCAGGATGACCCGGCAGTTCCCGTCGTTATATGTGCGCGTGTTGCCCGGGGGGTGATGGGCACGAGTCCGCCTTAGTGGAATGCTAAGGACGATCTCTGCAGCCTGGGTCGCTCGTCCGCCTCAATCAAGTCAGATGAACGAAAAGAAATGATTTATTCTTCGATGACAACGTCAGATAATGTACAGTTATGCAGCTTAAACAAGGCCTGAACTAACCTCAATACAGATCAAGTCGAACCGTTCGTCTCTAATCGGCAATCATACGCCCTAAACTCAACCTTAGGCGAAAAGCACTACTCTACTGCCTACGACGACGACGACTTCTTCAACTTCAACGACAATATCGACAATAACTGACTGACTACACACTCACAATAACGCAATAATAACTGACTTAACTGCCCGACAATAATTCTGACTCTAATCTGTATTCTGCCCTCTCATAATCTGATAACTGCTCTCTAATGTATTCTCACACTCTAATGCCGGTCGTCCGCGTGTCTGCCATTTATAGAGAAAAGACGCAGCCCTGGGAAGGAAGATCAAAGAGAAGACCGTAAAGGCAAATAGCAGAGCACAAAGAACTTCGCCGCAAAGGCGAATAGCAGAGCACAAAGAAAGCCGCCGCAAAGGCGAATAGCAGAGCACAAAGAAATCCGCCGCAAAGGCGAATAGCAGAGCAAAAAGGACGCCGCCTAAGGAAGGGGTAGAAAGTCGACGGCAGAAATCGAGCAGATCAAAGGAAAGACCGCAAAGGCAAATAGCAGAGCACGAAGAAATCCGCCGCAAAGGCGAATAGCAGAGCAAAAAGGAAAGGCCGCCGTAAAGGCGAATAGCAGAGCAAAAAGGACGCCGCCTAAGGGAGGGGTAGAAAGTCGACGGCAGAAATCGAGCAGATCAAAGGAAAGACCGCAAAGGCAAATAGCAGAGCACAAAGAAATCCGCCGCAAAGGCGAAAGACAGAGCAAAGAGAGATTCGCCGCAAAGGCGAAAGACAGAGCAAAAAGGACGCCGCCTAAGGGAGGGGGTAGAAAGTCGACGGCAGAAATCGAGCAGATCAAAGGAAAGACGCCGCCCAGGCGGCAGGCGCGGGGAGAAGAGAACTATCACAAACACGGACGACCGACAGAAACTAAAGAAAGGTTGACCGGTGCAACCCCGGGGTCAGGAAGGGCAATTTCGCCACAGTAAAATAGTGTGAAGGTGTCTAAAGATAGCGCTCTGATTAGTAAACCAGCTAGAATGATTAAATAGCTGTCGTGTCCAACGCTTATATAAAATCGGTTGACAACGTTTTAAAGGTGTCTAAAGATTTCGGTCTAGCCAATCTGTTAGCGGCTCTTCGTGTATAAAACTATTACGAAGAAAGTTTCTGTTTACTGATTCTCTGTGATAAGAGATATGACTAGCGACGCCCTCCTCCTTTATCCAGGTTTCGTTCGGACTGGCACCATCTGAATATAAGTCAGTGCCTCATGCCTTATTGTAATTGTTGTAATCTCTATTGCGCCGTTGTATAATGCACCAAAACCATGACGTAATTGGCGTTCTAGCCAATCGACTACCGTGTTCCATGTTTAAATAGTTGCTTGGTTGGGGAAGAGATGAATGGTTACATCACCAGCATGAAGAGTAGAACATTAAATAAGAAGCGGGATCGATATACGCTACCCTCCCAAAGGTCGACTCAGCCTGTCATTCGTTAGGCGGCGTTGGTAGTCCGTTCCAAAGAGCTGGTGCAGCAGAGGATAAATAAGGACCGGTTGCAGAATTTCAGAGAGGATGAGACTGGATGCTGAGATAGAGAAAGATGTAATGATGAGCGAGTTGACACGGGCGGTTGGATGGTGAATGGCATCCAGTATTACGGTATAAAACTATCCGAACGGTGACGACTATTCGAAATAATATCTGTCGACGTCAACGGTCTTTGTTGCCTGGCACGATAGCGCATTGGATAACACACTGGCATAGAGAGCGAGAGGTACCGAGTTCGAGACCCTTAGGGCGGACATGCTTGATAGGCTGCTATTAGCGCCGTGTATTGCAGGCTGTCTGTTCTGTTAGTAGTTAAGATTTATGTCTTCTGTCATTTGTGTTCTTGTGAATTGTACCAATTACATAACATGTAAATGTACAACGCAGTGCGTTTGTCAGGCGCTTCAATAAAGAAAAGATTATTATTAAGATTATTATTAAGATGTCCATCCGTGCAGTTGTGTTGCTGGTAAATTAACTAAAGTAAAACTGCAGAGAAAGAATATATCAGCAACTCAGCTGAAGACATGCAGAATGATAAGAACGAAAGAAATTATCTGAAACTACTAAACCATTACCAACTGCTGGAAACAGTAACTTCATCTCGTGTTCGCAAAGAACGCCACGATGAAAGCAATCACGCTGATAATACGACAGACAAAGATATGGCAAGGCTCCACTTGCACAAAAACAAAAGCAAACTCGTTCGGGCAATAAACCGAGAAGGGACGATCGAAGGCCTATCATTTCAGAATGTCTGGAAAAAACAATAGGCTAGCATGGCCGATGCTTATATAGCATCGGTCTGAAATGTTTAAAAGGTGTCTAAATACCGCGATCTAACCAGTTACATTCTGTCACTTACACGACGTGTGTAGGAACGATTTGCCTATTGTCGTTCGTGAGACCTGTTTAGCGCACTCGAATCCATAACCTGTGGTTCACAGACCCATTAATCGTATAGACTACCTTGTCACACAATGTATGTCTTTTTAGGCTACCTTATGAGGTACGACATTATAATCTTATATTATACTATAAGAACTTAAAAACTATAAAAGTGACCGGTGTATTGTATCCATTTAATGCCGCAACATTACGTACTCTCGTAGTGGCAGTCCCACGTCTAGATTAATTAAGATATAAGGCGACGTTAATCGTTTTTATTTTAGCACAAAGCGTCGTCAAACAGTAACTAACTGGTGGTGCCAGGCCCAAGCCTGGACAGAGGGATGGGCGATGCTAATAATATTTCTTATAATACGTCGTCGTTAGACAGCAACTACTCGAGCAAACGGCCACAAGACGTCGTTAAAAACTGGATTGTAAACAGATCCTTTTAAATACCTTTTTAATGCTTCTCAAGAATGTTATAAAACTTGTCAACTGCGTTTTAGCTACGCTGTTTTGAAAACATTCTATAAAACGTCAACGGCGATTTTTTAGCTATAAGATATCGCTGCATATTAAAATAATAATTATATTATTATGCCAAGCGATTATTTTAGCTGTAGTATCCCTTACGAACGGTGAGAACATAATTTCCGTCGACGTCAACGGCTTTTGTTGCAATAAGATGTCGCAATACTATGGACCCATCCATTATCGCCGATAATTATCATTGCATAAAATGATATGTCCGTTAAGTAAAGTCGACGTCAATGTCGACCAAACGATATTATTGAACAGTAAATATGTAAATTGGCAAATTACCACAGGATAAAAATGCTGTGTGCATTGTAGTTCATTTTTTGTTCACTTGCCTGGTTTAAGAATAAGATCTCCAAGCGAGTAACTGTATTTTAAAATTATTTCGCTGCATAAGAATCTCGCATAAAATATCCACCGTGGAAGACTTTCTTAATCCTAGGCTAATTGTAAACTCAAAATTTCTGGATCGTCACTTGAAAGCAAATCGCAAAGCATCGACCTATTCAACAGCGCTTATGGGGGAAGACTGTTGCACGAAATCGACAGTGGATTAAACCCAAGGTCCTGGACACGGACCAGTTCTTCACAGGACTTACCATTTTTTCAATATAACGCCTTTACCAAGTTCTACTGATTGTCAACGGAGACGAGAGTATGTATAAACAACTCAACCGGAAACTACAAGAATGATTATGCCATTAATCGATAAAGCCTATCGTGTCCCAGGCTTATATAGGATTGGTCTACAGCGTTTGAAAGGTGTCTAAAGACAGCGTTCAACCCAATGAATAATCTACAGAATTTATACAGGCTAAACGGCTACACCAGACTCGAACCATCAATCTTTCGGTCGCAGACCGAGCGCTAGAATTGTATTATAGACCACCGTAGTGAGAAGTCTTTCTTCGTTTGGGCGTCGAGGGAATAGGGAGATAGATGAATGGTAACATCACTCGTGAGTAGATTTCTTTACGGGGCGCTATATAAGTCTCCAGAATGAATGAGCAGAACATCAAGTAAGAAGCTGGATCGATACCCGCAAGCCTCCCAAATGTCGACTCAGCCTAGCCATTTGCTAACTGGCGTTGGTAAAATGAGCAGTAGGACAGATGGGCGCCTAACATGGCTGCCAAATTAAATTAAATTAAAGTTAAATCTGATCTACGGTCGGCTAGAAGAAGAAGTTAAATTCGACTTCTGTAATAACTTGTAATCATACTGCGTTCATGTCAGTTTGAATTAATAAAGAAGAATATTGAGAAAGTATATATATGTGTGCATTTATGTTTCATGACACTTAATAAAGCACATTTCTAAGTATCTTCCAAAAGCGCTTTCTCTGCTTTAGCTCATATCATACTACGTGTCATTGACAAGTGGATTATTACATCATGTGGCAAAACAATGTACAAAGGTCAGTATGATGACGACTCATTCCATTTCCAGATTAACAAAATGCGGGTTTTCCAGGAATCCAGGGTTTTATGGCCTCGTTTCATGGTACACTTCTAGCCTAGCTTTGTAGACTCTGTTTTCCCTAGCCGGAATATTATTATTGAACGAGTATTACTATCGATGCGAGACAATAACACTCCGAATACAAATAATTATACGAATAACAAAACCTTATAACAGCAGTTTATCGAGGGATGGGCGACAGTGTGTTGGTTAACGTGCTGGACTATCAGTAGAGAGGTCGGAGGTTCCCATCCCCGCCACAGCAGAGATTTGGCTCGGCATTTCTGCTCCGAGTGTGTCCCTAGCCAACTCAGCTATCATGAGAACACTGTCCTTACACTGTATGTGTGAAGATGAGACGACGAGGGAAAGAAATTACCATACGCCCTCATATGCCGAGGCTAAGAAAATGAAGTCGCTAAGACTTCATACATAGCTCAAGGGACTGCTCTTCGTCGTCTTCTTCTTCTAGCTGACCGTAAATCAGGCGCTAGATGAGGTCTTTCGCTAGCGCCCTCTCGAGATGGTCGGGAGAAGCTCACAACAGTCGGCAACATCCTCATGCCATCAATGAATCTCGTAATATATATCTTCGTGCTCGGCATGAGGAGTTGACTTGTCTATAAAATAGTCAAAAGTGTAGGCCCCTACGCAGTTCTCGGATAAGCTAACACAGATTATCGAAAAGAACTGCGCGCAATGTTTAGTCCATAGTGATTCCATTTAACTGAGCCTCTGTTTTGTTTAAATAAACGCAATATTATATGAAAACAGAGTATTTAGAAATGTGGGAACTGTGCAATAATTCTAAACATGTTTATTATCGGTCACGGGCGCCACAAAATGCCGAGAAATCCTGAAAATTGCAACTTAGTGCCAGTCCTGAGCCTGGAAAAAAGATGGGGTGACAATAATTTGTCGTAAGACCTCGTCATTAAAAATAAACTATAGGCCTACCACAACGTAAAATATTATAAGGCTATGCTTATGCACCTTTAAAACGCTTTATCTTGTGCTATACAGGGTGGGCCAGCATAAATGCACCGACTTTGCATGCATATAACTCCGCCAATTTTTATAAGTTATTTATGCTTGATACGTGAAATTAAAGATATTTCACTCTCGTATTAGCCTTGAAAAAGTCGAACTGGTACTATTTCAAATTTTAAGGAAATCTTTGGAACAGCGCTATGTACCATATTTTGTTGTTATTAGTGACGAAATATGGCGCCGTTGACAGACGATGATCAAGTTTTGATCTGAATTTTGCTAACTGATAAGGGATTTGATGCGTTTCAAATTATTAAAGAGTTTCCTAACAGAGGACGAAATAAAAATACGTTGAATCTTCTGATACGGAAAATTGATTAAACAGGAACTTCGCGTCGTAAACCACGCGAATCGGTACGCACAGCGCGCACACCCGCTAACATTGCTCGTGTGTCCCTGTTGCAGCACGTGGTACTGTGGTAGACATATTGAATATTCATTTGACTAGAAATGATTGCAACAGACTATCTGCTAATTAATAATTAATTTGCTGTGCTGCACAAATTTCTGGCTATATGGTTTATTTTTTTGTGCAGTTACTGTAAAAATTGTCATGAATTATTTTATTAGCTAGTTACTGCAAAAACGATGATTGTTGTTATGTCACGATCTACATCATGTAGGGTAAAGCTACAATAACAAATGTGTTTAAATTTTAATACTAGAATGAAATATCTTTAATTTCACGCATTAAGTATAAATAACTTACGAAATTTGGCGAAGTTATATGCATCCAAAGTCGGTGCATTTATGCTGGCCCACCCTGTATAAGCTTAAATTCGCCACGAATGCACAGCTTACCTTTCACAACCGATGTATTATTATGTTGCATAACACAAAACTAACAGTGAGAACTGTTTAAAATAATTTATATCGACGACAATAATAGACGTTGCTGCTGAAAGATGTCGCTAAACATTTTGGCTCTTCTAGATTATCCGATGATCCTATTAGACACCTTTAAAACGATTTCGATTCCGCAACATATTCAGAATCGTCGCTACAGATATATGTTTTGCGAAATTACATTTGCCGAAAGTCAATGGTCTTTGTTGCCTTTTATAATGTCGTTAGACTATATATGGATCCATTCATCCATAGAGCTGAGTATGGTACTAGAAGCGAAGGTCGACGTCAACGGCTCTGGCAGCCATAAGATGCAGTTGAACACTAGAAACTATTACTAATCCTCTGTAAACTCCGCCACTGCAATTAATAACTTCTATTGCGCCGGTGTCTGATGGTGAACGAGCTTTCTCGGTTTCTGGACCTACTTTTGGTAACTGTCTGTATCTGTTCATTAGGCTCAATATCTCTTCCCTGTGTTTTTGTTCTAATCGCTTTTGTCATTTCGTTCTCAACTTAGGACTTACCGCTTTCAAATTGCGTAGTCCCCTATCCACCAGAGGTTGCCCTCGGTATTAAGGACTTGTCTGTTTGTGTCCTTTTCAGTTGCTTTCTTCTTTCTACGACTCAAAGCTAAATACCGGCGAAAGTTTAATAGCAATAGTTTCAGTTTAACGACACTGTATTATAACGAAGATCATTTGCGTCGCCCTCCTCTTTCATCCAGGCTTGGGACTGGCTTCTCCTGGCAGTAAGACACGGACGTCGACATGGACGAATCCCAAGGCATGGGACACCGCGCCAGTGCGTCACATAACTTATTGTTTATATCCAAGCTTACGCCTCTACCAAGTTCTACTGATTTGTCAACAGAGCCGACGACTGTGTATAAACAACTTGACCGTAATTCCTTTAGCAGACTCGACCCACAACCTTTCGGCGCCCCTTCATGCGATCAATAAATCTCATGATTTGTTCCTTACCTGGTCGATGAAATCTACAATTACATACTCGTTTGTCCGATATATGCTGACACCGATTATCATAAAAAAAATTACGTGCTGTAATTATATCATAAAGGTTCGTTCCATTTGGTTGAGCGTAGGTTTTGTTAAAATAAACGCAATATATAAGCGGATTGCGTTAAAAATGGGTGAACTGTATAGAAATTTAAAAGAATTTCTATAGATGTCAACGGCATAAGATCGCGAGAAATACTGAAAACTGCGACTTAGTGCCAGTCCCAATCCTAGAAAAGGTTGCGGTTTACGCTAATCATCAGCGTCGTTAAAAGAGAAACCATAAAAACTATTCCAATATGACACTGGGCTTGGTAGTAGTTTCAGTTTAACGACACTGTGAAAACAAAGATCATTAGCGTCGCCCTCCTCCTTTATCCAGGCTTGGAACTGGCACTGGCAGTTCGGAAACAGTGGCGGCTTAGAAACCTTTATAAACGTCTTATCTTATGCTATATAATCATAAATTTGCCAATACAGATCGGATGTCATCATGACCTAAAAATTACCGTATCCAATCCTTATATAGTATCGGTTTACAACCTTTATAGGTGTGTAAAGAGAGCGCTCGAACCATAGAATTACCAATAATTGCACGTTTTTGATTTACATTACAAATAAATAATTAGAGAAAGTCCAGTAGAATATTCTAAAGGCCGGAATCAATTGACTACGACAGAAATCTCCTTTATTCTGCGTTAGGGATATAAAATACAAGAATTTATTTTACTGGTAGATTTTTGCTCTTCTAAACAACCCCCCGCTGACACGACCGAACCCTCTTAAATAGGCTAGTACCCTACACATAGCTTTATTATTTTTTTCCAAGCTTAAGCCTCTGCCACGTTCTATTGCTTGCGTTATTATTATTATTTCTGCATTTATGAATAGTAACTGCTTAGCGACTAATATATTATTGTCGCCTCTAAGTAGTTGAAGGGGCGCTAATAAATGTTCAGCATGAAGGAATGAATTGTCAGTGACGAACTTTCTTGAGATTCCGATGAAATGAACGCCTCAGGTATGGAGGCTCCAACCGACACTTTTTACTAGACTCGAGTTACATTCATTCATTAAACAGCTGCCGCGTCCCATGCTTATATAACAGTAGGCTTTCACGTTTTAAAGGTATCTAAAGACAGCGCTCTAACCAACCATGTAATTAGACAGAATAAACCGGCAAACGTGTCCTATGCTTATATAACATTAGTCTGTGACGTTTCAACTCCGCTACTGCCCGCACTCTGGCAGTGCCAGTCTGAAGACTGGATAATGGTGGAGGGAGTCGCTAATAATCTTTTTATCCATCTAGTTTAACTTGCGGAAATCTTGCTTGCTTGCTTGCTTGCTTGCTTGCTTGCTTGAGCCACAGGCTAAAAGTCAAATCTTGCGACGACTAATTCGATCACTTACAATCATTCAATCGTCATGAAACTTGGCAGATAGACTCGCCCTCGCACACACTTCATTCTATAAAAATTTCAGCTCCCCAAAAAGGCTAGCTTATAGAATCGGGGACTCAACTTTTCGAATCGGGGAATCCCCTTTTCCCATACGCAGCGTTGCCATTGGCCAGCGTTGCCATTGGCCGCAACAAAAACGGGCGTGCTGCCTCATTAAACGCACGCTATGTCGTAAAATGAACGCGGATTATTTTCAGAGTACACGTTATAGGATACTAGATGGATATAGTAAAAAGCTTTGTTTTTACGGGCTGTATTTTATTTATGTCGTTAAGTAACAACTAATGAATCCAACCGTTTCAAATATATTCAAATACGTTGTCTTAAAACAACTCTTTAACGGTGTGGCCTATCGACTACTGTCTTCTACATGTTTGTATGAACGATTTGTTCGTGGAATCCGTTTAGCAGACTGGAATACACAGCTATTTTCAACTGCTGGAAGCTACAATGACTCCATCTCGATGTCGTGTTCGCAAGGAACGCCACGACGAAAACAATGACGCTCATAAATACTACCGACAAAGATAGGGCGAGACTCCTCTTGCACAACAGCAACAACAACAACAACAACATCAGCAACATCAACAACAACAATAAAAAAATTTCCTGGCTATAAACCGAGAAGCGACGATCGAAAGCCTATGCTACCTGAACATTCAATGAACAACGATAGGCTGGCGCGTCCCAAGCTTATATAGCATTGGTCTGCAACGTTTTAAAGGTGTCTAAAGGCTGCGTTTCTAACCAATCGTCTACTGTTGTCTACACGTGTGTATGCACGATTTGTCTCTTTAGGCTAAATTTATAGATTTATAGGTACAACATTTAATCTGATATATTCTAAAAACTTAAAATATATAAACATTATTCTGAAAAATACACTATAAAAATAAAAAATATTTTCGATCGATATAATATATTCATTAAACTCTGTCACTGCTCCTACTCTGGTGGTGCCAGTCAAAGTCTGCAGAAAAGTATCGGGCGACGCTAATCGACTTTGTTTTAAAACAATCCATCGTAAAAGTCCTGCCTGCACCTCACCGCGGTGGGAGGGGGGGTGTGAACGGCTAAGTAGGGGAATGCCCGGTGGGGCTATGCCATCAGTGGTGAAAGCCCAGTGGTGAGAGCCCTGGGCAGAAGGACCACCTTGGGCGTCTCGCGAGGTGGACAGGCTCACCGGGAACCCCGAAAATAGCTGGCCAACGCAGGAGGCAGGTGCTGGAAGGACACCTGAGGGCGCAAGAGGTCATATAAAAGTGGCCCACCGGCTTCCTTACCCTGCCAGAAGAAGACTGGTCACTATCTGGCAGAGAGACCAAGAAACCTCAACATGACTAAGTACCAAAAAACTCTGGAGACGACAAGTTGAGGACTCATCGTTGGCCTTGGCCTGACGGAGGAGAAACAAAGAAGAGAGAAGATCGTAAAATAGTAATTAACTAATCTCCCGTACCCGTGTGGTGCCAGGCCTAGGCCTGGATATAGGGGTGGGCGGCGCTATTCGTCGTTCTCATGATACAGCGTATTTAAACAGCAACTACCCAACCAAACGACTGCAGCCATGTCGTTGAAAACTGGACAATGCGACGATACTATTAAACACCTTTTAAACGCTCTTAACCAAAGCTATAAAAATTATCAACTGCGTTTTTTGATACTGTTTAATACACTAATTTTGTCTCCACTACTTTAAAGACGTATACGCCGTTGTAGCATTCAAGATGCTGCTAAACATTGGAGTACAAACATACATTGGGCGATACCAGGTTAACCTCTTGAACCTGTTCGATGGTGGCCATGTCTCTGACTCGGTTGATCACGACATCCGTTGCTCTTCCTTTCTACTTTATACGGCCGCGCCAGCAATCCTCTTGGATGGCTCAGCTCGTTCTTATGTGATCGCACTTCCTGTGTTGTTTCATGGTCTACTAGGTCCCACTGGGTCCCGCCCCATTAGGGTTGTACCAAGGCTCCGTACTTGACCCTCTATTATACAATCTCAACACTTCAGAAATTGGGTCGCTCTTGTCTTGCAGTGGAGTCTTGAACCAAATCTATGCAGACGACACACAGGCCTACGTTCACCGTCCTGCGGCAAATGCGGTCACTGCTGCCCACGCCATGCAGCTTAACTTAAAAGGACTCCATTGGTGGCTGGATGTCGTCAAATCGGCTACAGTTAAACCCTTCAAAAACGCATATTATCTGGCTCGGCACCAGACAGCAGCTGGCAAAAAACGACTTGCGTTCTCTCTCTACCCATTTCCCCTCTTCACAATCTCCACCTCTGTTGGGGGGAGGGTCATGGGGCTATTCTTGACCAAGGACTCACCTTTGCTCAATATGCTAACACTATATCTATTAGCTGTTTTTATCAGCTTCGCCAACTGCGAGTAATAATTATCTCCGCTCTCTCAACCCCAGTTCACGCCTTCGCTACCAATCGCCTTGACTATTGTTCCTCAATACATGCTGGCCTTCCACAGTTTTTAATTGATATTGTCTATGCCATAGGAAGATGAGAATTCGAAATAAATTCTGTCGATGTCAACGGCCTTTGTTGTCGTCAGATGTCGTTAAACCTTGAATCTACCTCCGTTTAGCAGAGCGCATTCATTACACACCTTTAAAATATTAGCAATCAATGCTATATAATCCCAGGACACCGTACCAAATTTAATCCAATCAAACTCCGAAGGTGTTTAGTTTTTAACTGCAATTATAAATAGGTCATGCCATACCAACAGTGAGAACTGTTCAAAATACTACTACTACTACTAACTGTTCAACTACTACTACTACTACTACTACTACTACTACTACTACTACTACTACTACTACTACTACTACTACTACTACTACTACTACTACTACTACTACTACTACTACTACTACTACTACTACTACTACTACTATTCCTTTATTTCACAAACTCGTTGACACAAACGTAAAAAGATTACAAAATCAACAGTTTAGATATTGATTAGACAAAAATAATAGTCAAATAGATAAGAGGGTTAGGAATGTATTAATGACTGAGACCTATTGCTACAGAAAATTAGTGTATAGCCAATACACCATAAAGTACTCTAGGTATGAAATTTCGATCATCCCTATCCGGCAGAGTGAAATCATGAGGCCGGGGTCGCAGATTATAATGACGAGTAATTATTGGTGGAAACAGTGAACGTAACACATGGAAATCATTCCTTATCACTGCCTTTAGTAGACTGGCTTCAGCATCACACACCAGCTGATCGATATCCGGTGAGTTAGGAGGAAGATATTGTCTATGCCACATAATTACTGTTCATGTCAACGGCCTTTGTTGCCACAAGATGTCGTTAAACTCTGGATCCAATTAGGAGGTTTAAATAGTTTACTGACTTAAACAAATGTTTGCCACCAACGATATACATTTATTGACAGCATTTGTGACGCCGGGAGGCAAAACTCGACACATCTCGGTTTCTGACCTTTTTATTCAGTCATATTCTACAATTAATTTGCTTCAAAATACTTTTTGCAGAATGAAAATGGCATTTTTTCTAACTGAAGTTATGCTTGTTTGATTCATTCATTAATATAGAGTGAGAAAATGGAATAAAAAATCGAATATTCGTGTTATCCTCATCATCCATTAATTGATTATGCTGCTATTTTGCTGGGAAATACAGCTAGGGGTATATTCTGTATCAACTAAAGTAAACGGCATCAAAATCGGATTACTACTTTGCAAATTATGGCAAATTCAAAGGCAGCTGCTGAATTGAAGAATATTCTATATTTTTTTACCCTTTTCGCCAATTTCAGCCTCTAGCTCAATATCCATGAAGCGACATGCGACGGGTTTTGAGCCCTGGCGTCACACTTATCGCCAGTAAACTCAATAACTCGTTGTCGTTGTCGTGTACGCACATGGCGCTAGTCCAAAGCGTGAATTAATTAGGAGGGATGCTGTCATCTTCGCAACATAACGTTGTTTAACCGACAAATATTACTTATAATAATTATGAAGTAACTGAATGCCTTTGAAGGTAAGGCAGGGTTGAAGTCAATGGCCCGGGCAGCCGTAAGATGCCGTTGAACACTGGATAATGAGACGATATTGTTAGACACCTTTAAAACGTTTTGATTGACTCTATAATAATCGTCAACCGCGTCAGCAGAGTGCAGTATATAATCTTGTTAAAATCATTATTAAAGGAAAAATACTATAATTATTGTCATAAATATTAGTATCAGATCAAATCTATTACAAACATATAGTTGAACACATTCCTTATGATTAAAATACCAATAAACACAAAATATGTGTGATTAATGGTCATTTCATTATTTCATTGCATTTTCTAATGATATTACATTGTTTCATAGGAAAATGTTTAATGAAATGTTTAATTAAGTATTCTGTCATGTAAATAATTGTTAACATGCATTCTTGTAAATAGATGTATGTTAAAATAAAATGTGTATATAATACATGTATATTATATATATTACACATCTGTGCTGAATTTCTGTTTGCAAATAGCATTACATGTTATTTTAGAAAACTTAAAGAAGTACTGTTAATAACTTTGTAAACATATTTGAAAAGAGCTAAAATAGCCAAAAAAAGAGCTGATATAGCCAAAAAAAGAGCTGATATAGCCAAAAAGAGCTGAAATAGCCACCAAAAAAGAAACAAAAGGAGAAAAAGGAAAAAAATGTTAAAAAAGAATTACAATAAAAAGAGCCAATGGGCCAAACATAACGGAGATACAATACTTTAATATGTATCAAATCAAATAATATGTATCTATCAAATATTGTTAATATTGTTAATAAGATTGAGGAGAAAACAGTTATTAACATTATACGGAAATGAACTTAATCCGTCAGAAACTTTAAATACGTCTACATCTTATCAGAAACGGAATCAAAGCCAAGAAAAGAAAAAGAAAACTGTTGATAGAAATTATATGAAAATGAACTTAAATCGTCAGAAACTTTAAATACGTCAGCATCTTATCAGAAACGGAATCAAAGACGAGAAAGGAGAAAGAACATTTGTGAGAACATTACAAGAAAATGAACGGAAATACATCAACAACTTTAAAGACGTCAACAGCCTTTGTAGCTATAGGATGTCGTTAAATATTGGATTATATATATATAGCGAGCCATTCACTGCATCAGGTATAATAATAATCTTTTCTTTAATAAGCGCCTGACAAACGCACTGCGCTGTACATTTACATGTTATGCAATTGAACAATCTTAATTACTAACAGAACAGACAGCCTGCAATACACGGCGCTAATAGCAGCCTACAAAGCATATCCGCCCAACGGGTGCTCGAACTCGGTACCTCTCGGTCTCTACGCCAGATGTTATCCAATGCGCTATCGGGTCGATAGAAACCTTGGTAACAGCCCTGACAATCACAAAATGTTGTTAAACACTTGGTAATCAGAAGATACTGTAAATCGTAATCGCAAAATCTAAATTTCTAGCGCGCTACTCTAAAGCTAATCTCAGGGCACCAGCTTATTCACGAGCGCTGCGTCGTATCAGAGAGGTTGTCCAGAGATCGATGTCCATTGGAGTCCGAGTCCGGCTGACAGAGAAACCAGAGAGAGAAGGAAGAGCAGCTGCTAAGGTTGGTTTAGTTGACGATGAAAAAGCTCAGTAGGAATTCTTGAAGAGGAGAGACTTCAATATGGAATGCAACCCAGTTTTAATAATTAAGTAAGTAAGTATATCCTTTATTGAAAAACCAACTGCTAACCGCATTTTGGTGTACAAAGATCATCAAATATAAAAAAAAGTAAGTATAAAGCATCCGTGTGACAAATGTTTTACGAGATAGAGAGTTTGCCTTAGGTATTATTCTATTGTGTGTTCTGGGGCGTAGCGAGTATGAAACAGTTTTCACGGGAGGCAGTAGTTGATGTAATACATGTGCAGGGTTAAGGATGTTTGATGAGAAAACACGAAGTCCAAGTTATCGGTCATAGCAACCAAAATATGTTAAAATCTGGATAATAATAATAATAATAATAATAATAATAATAATAATAATAATAATAATAATAATAATAATAATAATAATAATAATAATAATAATAATAGTTGTAAGACACCTTTAAAACACTTTGTCAGACGCTATAATAACGTAATAGTCATCACCTACATTGGCTGGAATTTTAATGGTGCGTTTAAGCAAGCTAAAGTATACGTTTACGGCCCCGGGAGACGTAAGATGTTGTTAATAATAAAATGAGGGCAGCTGTATCCCTGCGCATGGGAAGATGGGATGATGTGAGGACATGCTGTAATCATATTGATGAAGTAATGTAAACTGGTTGTAAGGTTAACCTACATCAAATTTGAAAGATTGCCATTTTGCTATTTACAAACCTGAATTAATGTCAGCAGTCGATCTATAAGGTTAATTAGTGCGCAAATCTTAACCTTAAGCAACCCTCAGTTTTTGGGTGATATTGTCTGTGACGGTTGTTGGCCTATGCCAAACGAACAGTGAGAATTCAAAATAAGTTCTGTCGATGTCAACGGCCTTTGTTGACGTAAGATGTCGTTAAACTATGAATCAACCGCCCTTTGGTAGAGTACTTTCATTACACACCTTTAAAAAATTTTCAACCGATGCTATATAGACACAGGGCCCAGTCGCCAATTTCATATCATTAAATACACTTACTATAAGTGTAGTAGTTTCAGTTCAACGACACTGTAATAAGAAAGATTATTAGCGTCTCCCTCCTCGTTTGTCCAGGCTTGGTACTGGCACTGGCAGAGTTTAAACAGTGGCGGAGTTCATGTAGTGGTCAGTTTCTCACTGCAGTTATAAAGAGCTTATGCTCTAGGAACGGTGAAAACTGTTAAAAATAATTGGATCCAGAGTTTAACGATGTCTTATGGCAACAAAGGCCGTTGACATCAACAGAAATTATTTTGCTCAGTTTCACCGTTCCTATGGCACAAGCTCTTTATATTATTGCAGTGAGAAAATAACCACCACATTTTACATCAAATTGGTTACTGTGTCCTGCGCCTATATAGCATCGTTTGACAATGTTTTAAAGGTGTCTAACGAATGCGCTCTACCAAAAGGCGGTGGATCCAAAGTCTAACGACATCTTACGACAATACAGGCCATTGACGTCGACAGAAATTATTTTTAACAGTTCTCAACATTCCTAAAGCAAAAGGGCGACGCTATTCATGTCTGTTATGACTTATAACACCGCCATAAGATGTCGCTAAACACTATAAACTATCACTAATCCCCAGAAGATAAAGGCAAATTACAACAGATCAAGATAACCTACAAAAGATAGAGATAAACTACAACATAAAAAGATAAACTATAGAAGATATACTGCGAAAGATATAAAAGAAAAAAATACGTCAACGGCCTGGCAGCCACATGATGTCGCTGCACTGGACAATTACGATCTGATTAGACACCTTTAAAATTATTCCAACTCAAACTATATAATGATGATCAGCTGCTAAAATTATAGCTTTTTCAGTCGAGGTCATCATACATTATACCTGTTCACCGTAAATAATATCTTTTTATATTGACGTCAATAAAATCTTTTTATATTGACGTCAACGCACTTTGTGGGGATGCTCGACAGTTTTGTCACTTTAGTGGTTAGCGTGTTTGAGCTTCACAATGGCGTTAAATATACAAAACTAATTTAGGCCTAGTGATTTAAGAAAAACTTACAAATGTTTGCCACCAATGATATATATATTTTTATTAAACGCATTTATCGCCAGTATACTCCATCGCAAACGTTGTCTTGTACGCATATGGCGCCAGTCCAAAGCGTAAATTAATAAGGAGCGGATGCTGTCATCTTCGTTACATAGCGTTGTTTAACCGACAACTATAACTACTAACAAATATGAATTAACTGAATGCCTCGTAAGGTAAGTTAATGTTGAAGTCAACGGCCCTGGCAGCCGTAAGATTTCGTTGAACACTGAATAATAAGACAATATTGTTAGACACCTTTAAAACGTTTCAATTGACGCTATAATAAACGTCAACGGCATCAGAGAGTCATTGGGAGGATGGGATTGTTCGATGGGAATAGCCTGACAACCACAATATGTTGTTAAACACTTGATAATCAGATGATTCTTTTAACCCTAAATGGTTCCTTGGGGTGCAATCTGCACCCCCTGGCCGTTTCTATGGCTACTCACGTGTTATTATTAAAATTTCAGCAGTGATCTTCTAGGACATTGTAAGTGTACCATTTTTTCCTATAGTCATGCATAAAACGATAAAAAAGAGTTGACGTCAATTTTTGCCAGCACAGGTTCATCGGGGGTGCAATTTGCACCCCAAAACTATGACGTTGATTTGATAAACAAATTCAGGTAATTGGTGCTAATTACTGCAATAATTTGTTATGTTATTATATTTTAGAACACTTACTGATATTAGTTTGACATTTTTAGAAGTCAGCCATTATGTTTTGCTTACATTCCAAGTAGTAGAAAATAAATAACACCATGGCTAAGTATTCCACAGCTGAAGCTCTTCGACTGATTATGGAAGAGTATACAGAAGTTGATGAAGACAGTGTAGCTGAAGATGATGCCGATGATAGTGAAGATGGAGATTATTTGCCTGAAGTTGGCACTACCCCTGATAACGAAGATCATGTGTCCGAAGAATTCGACGAATCAGAAGATGTGAACTCCCCTGGTGCGTCTGACGAAGAGCAGGTAAATGAACCATATATACTACATGGAATACAAGAGGAAGAGGTCGTGTAAGGGCTGGTACTGCAAGAGGAATTACAAGAGGTACACGTGGAGCAGGAACTGAGATACCAGCTAAAGCGAAGAGGACACAGGGACGTTGTCATCTGTGCCCGAGCGAGTTTGACAGGAAGACGCGCAAATTCTGCGATAAGTGCTGTAGGCCTGCTTGTCCGGCACATTATGTCAATATATCAAATGTACTGTGTGACAAATGTATGTAACTGATTTAGATATGTCATTTGGAGAAAACATTGAACAGTATGTTTATATAGAATACATGGTATTCGATTACCGGTAGACAGAGCGTATCATTGATTTATATTCTCAAACAAATTGGGGGTGCAGTTTGCACCCCAAGGACCTGGAACGTAACTTCCTGACATGGACCCATTGAGGGTTAATCGTAATCGCAAATCCAAATTTCCAAAGCGCTACTCTAAACTCTAAAACAAAGCGCAGGGCACCAGCTTATTCACGAGCGCTGCGTCGTATCAGAGCAGCTGCTAAGGTTGGTTTAGTTGAGAATGAGAAAGCTTGGAAGGCAGAGGATCGGATGGATTATTGTATTGTATTGTATTGTATTGTATTTGAACACTTGTTATAGCGCCCCTTCCAGATTCCTATTCAGAGGCGCTCCCGACTACTGCGCGGACGCTGAATCGGAGTTTCACGCCGAAGCGCATGAGCAATTGCGAGTGAAGGACTTGCCCAGGGTCCCTACACGGCGGCTTTGAGGTGGATTCGAACCCGCAACCCTCCAGCTGCAAGGCACCGAACATACCCTACACCACCGCGCCCCAGTTGTACTGTGTTGTATTGTATTGCATTGTACTCCACGTTTATATTGCGACCGAGCCACCCGCAGTAAAGATCCGAGAAATTAATCTCTGATAAACCGACCGACCGGGAAGCGAACCCGGGGCGCCAGCGTGACGAGCAGGCTACCAACCCACTCGGCCACTCAGGATCCTCAGAGGCATGGCAGAGGATCGAATGGATTAGGGTAGGACTTCTTGAAGAGGTGAGAATTCAATTTGAATGGAAAGCCTGTGGGATGATAAGTAAAGGAGCCGAGGTTGTTTAATGAGAAAACATAACGTTGAAGTCAACGGCCCCAGGGAATCACAAGAGGTCGTTAAAATATGGATAATGAGATGATCTTTGTTAGACACCTTTAAAACACTTTAACTGACGCTATAATAGTCGTCACCCATATGCGCGATTGTTTCAGAAGATTTTTCACGGTAAGGTTAGGTCGACGTTAACGGCCCTGGCAGGCGTAAGATGTTCTTAAGCGGTAAATATCACTATTTGCTACTTAACTAGCGTAGAGCAAATTACAAGTGCGATTTGGAATTAAGTACAGTAGTACTTCTCTTATCGAAGGTGATGGTCTTTAGGGTTACAAACACGGTTCGGCGATGCGACATATATCGATTCAAGCAGGTAGGCAGGCAGACAGACATACATACAGGCCAGCAGATTGACTGATAGGCAGACAGACAAATAGGCAGGCAGGAAGACATCTAGACAGACAGGCAGCAGTCAGGTAGACAGACAGACATGCAGACAGTCGGTTAGGCAGACAGACATACATAGAGGCAGGCCGATAGATAGGCAGTCGGACAGACTCCCTAACGGATAGGCGGTCAGACAGACAGACAGACAGACAGATATGCAGAGAGGCAGGCAGGCAGACAGACGGACGGAAAGGGAAGAGGCCGACATCCCAAACGTACATGTATCATTGATGATCTCTAAATACCGCTGTTCACCGCTGGCGGCGCATAAAAGACTATTATTACGAATGAATTGAAGCCCTGTGACTAATTTCGAATGAGAGGGTAACGAAGACGTGCGGATGGGGGGGCTGAAAGATTAGAGAAACGATTTTCACGATCGAAGTAAGCAGGACATGCTACCGTTCGACTCATATTAAACCTAATATTAGACCTATTTTAAGGACAATCACTCCTCGACTTTTCAGTGCCAGTCCCAAGCCTATGTGGAGGAGGAGGGCGACGCAAATGGTCTTTATTACCGCAGTTCTCGTTAAACAGTAAACAAGGAAGCAAGCTCTGTTTAGACACCTCCAAAACGCTATCAACAAATGCTATATAGATTTGAGACACAAAATTTACGTATTCGCGATTGATAGAAATCGTAAGTCCGACGAAACAAAAGCTACTATGCAAGCTGTGAAATGCAACTTTGTATTGTGATGGTTGTGTCCTGTAACTACACACACCTCTTTTCAAAGTGGTGTTAAACCTGGTGACTTTCAACACCACACTTTGCCGTGTTTTGAATATTGAAATATTTGTGCGCACTAACACCACATTTTCAACTCCGCCACTCTTCGTACTCTGGCAGTGCCAGTCCCAAGCCTGGATAAAGGAGGAGGGCGACACTAATGATCTTTGTTATCACACAGTGTCGTTAAACTGAAACTACTACTGCCTATTTTAGGGCTTACTATTGAGGGCGATCGATAGTGTAGTGGTTAGCGGACTGGACTGTCTGTCAGTCGAGAGGTCAGCGGTTCAAATCCTCGTCAGGTCAGAAATTTGTTTCGAGATCTCTGCTCTACCTTCGTCCCTAACCACCTCAGCTATAATGAGTACACTGACCGCACACTGTCGGTGGAAGATGATACGGCCAGGGAGAGGACTTGCAATAAAATGAAACTTGCTAGCCCTTAATACCCATTGCTGCATCGGGCTAGTTTAAGGGACTGCTCTAATCTTCTTAATTAAGAATATTAAGCTCATTGAAGCACTGTAGTGCACGCTGTCGGTGGGAAGATGAGATGGCGAGGGAGAGGACTGTCCACCCGCCCTCATATGTTGAGGCTAAGAAAATGAAATCTCAAACGTTTTATACCCATGGCTGCCTCTCAGGGCTAGCTCGAAGAACTGCTCTTCTTCTTCATCTAGCCGACCGTAGATCATGATTATCAAACGGCGACTCTTGGTGCGATCAATATATCACGTGATTAATTTTGAGCTTGGCATGAGAAGTTGTCTTGTCAGTAAAAATACAAAAACCTTGCGCATTTCTTGAAAAAGTTGGCACCGATTCTTGGAAAAACCACGCACAGTTTTTATTTTATAAAGCTTCCAATTGATAGCGCCTCGGTTTTACTCAAATTAACGTTATAAAATATTATAGCCTATAAACTGGGAACTGTACAGAAAATTTTAAAATGTTTCCTATCGACGTCAACGGCCTTGGACGCCCTAAGATCCGGTGAGCTACTGAAAACTACGACTTAGTGCCAGTCCCGAGACTGGAAAGGATGAGAGTGACGTTAACCCTAGGGCTACCAAGCTTTTTTGTGACATCGGCTACCAAGGGGGTGGTTACCACCACCCCTGGATTTCGTGTTTGGTTTCACATATCATAACTTGTAATATAGCAATGGATTCAGCATTCATTTCTGCACAGAATGGTATATTTAGTTGTACATTATGTGAATGCACCTCGAAATTACATCACTTTTAACAACGGAACCCATTAATTAGCAATATTTTATATTATTGCGTACATTTTGTACTTTTTCGATAAACAAATATAAGATTATGTGTGTTTTGAAACTAATCTATGTATAAAAGATACACAAAATCATCCCTACACATGTTTATATAGTATAAATGTACATCCATACATATATATCGGTTTACGTTGTAATGCTGTATTCAGCCATTTTCACACAGATTACGCGTATTATTATTTATTTTGATCACTTCCGGTATTCAAAAGACAAAGATGTAGGTATGCAAATGAAGCCCTTCATTCCCTCTAAAGAATGGTATCTTTGTTTCTCTTCCAGGAAGACAAATGAATACGCTACAGACAAAAACTAAGGGGGAGTGCTTCCATTCAGCCATTTTTCACGCATATTACGCGTATTATTATTTATTTTGAGCACTTCTGGTTGTCTCAGGTCAACTCAGTGACCAAAGAAATGTAGCCCCACATTCCCTCTACAGAATGGTATAATTTGTGTCTCTTAATATTAAATGACGGATAAGATATAGTCGAAAATCTAGGGGAGTGGTATCCACCCCTCTGGTTCCTCGGGTATATTGGGTATAACTTTTGAACGGTGTGAGATATCATCTCACATTTTACCTCAAAACGTGTGTAAATGAACCACCTGCAGCTACCTAAAAGGTCAAATTTTGATTCCATACGGAAAAAGTTTGAGATGAAAACAACCTAGGGGGTGGTTGCCACCCCCTTGGTAGCCCGAGGGTTAATTCATAATTTTTGTATATATACGACACAGCGTCGTTAAACATAAACAATGGTACAACTCAAATAGAACACTACGCTTAGACACCTTTAAAAACACATTTTCTTAAGCTATGTAATTATAAATTTAGCATGAAACTGCAGATAGTTAGTTCTCTTCTTTCTTTCTTGCTTGCTTGTTTACTGTTTGACGACCACTGTGTGATTACAAAGACCATTAGCGTGGTCCTCGTCCTTTATACAGGCCGAGGGTTGTCAGTGCCAGTCTCAAGCCTGGTTAAATGAGGAGGGCAACGCTAATGATCTTTGTTATCACACAGTGTCGTTAAACTACTACTACTGCAAGATTCCGCAAGCCTTGTTTTACTTTTGTGCAAGATTCTTTCTGCTTAATAAATGCGCAATAAATGACATTTTAATAATAATAATAATAATAATAATAATAATAATAATAATAATAATAATAATAATAATAATAATAATAATAATAATAATAATAATAATAATAATAATAATAATAATAATAATAATAATAATAATAATAATAATAATAATAATAATAATAATAATTTTAAGAACCATGATTTTAAGAACTCTGATTTTATAATAATAATAATAATAATAATAATAATAATAATAATAATAATAATAATAATAATAATAATAATAATAATAATAATAATAATAATAATAATAACAACAATAAATAATACGCTAAAGTAACGATAATACTTAATAATTTTTTCGACACCTTTAATCCGCTCTCCAAGACATGATATAATAATAATAATAATAATAATAATAATAATAATAATAATAATCATAATCATAATCATAATCATAATAATAATAATAATAATAATAATAATAATAATAATCATAATCATAATCATAATCATAATAATAATAATAATAATAATAATAATAATAATAATAATAATAATCATAATCATAATCATAATCATAATCATAATAATAATAATAATAATAATAATAATAATAATAATAATAATAATAATAATAATAATAATAACAACAATAAACCTATTAAACGATAAAATACAATTACAACTTATTCTGTTAACTCTGAAATCGGAGTTAAGAGTGGCATTCCTAGACGATCTGACACTGGGAGGCAAGGCGGATGTGGTGGCCAACGATGTTCAGCTGATCGCTCAGGAATCAGCTAACCTTGGGCTCCAACTAAACCGTGCGAAATGCGAAGTTATCTTCCAGAATGACGACAATAAAATCGACGATCCCTCATTCTATGGCTTCAAACACACGCCATTAGAAGAGGCGACACTGTTGGGTTCACCTCTGATGCCTGGGCCAGCCGTCGATAAGGTGTTGAGTAAAAAGGCGGATGACCTGGAACGAGCGGTAGGGAGGCTCTCCATGCTTCACTCGCATGACGCTCTAATCCTGTTGCGAAATGGATTGAGCGTGCCAAAGCTCCTATATACAATGCGCACAGCCTTATGCGTCGACTGCCCTAGTCTTACAAGATTTGACACACTGTTAAGAAATGGATTGTCCAGTATTTTGAATGTGGAGCTATCTGATGAGAAGTGGCTCCAAGCATCCCTTCCGGTGAAGGATGGTGGCCTTGGGATTCGCTGTGCTGCAACGCTGGCACTTTCTGCCTTCTTGGCATCTGCTGCGAGCACTAGCGAACTCCAGGCAAACATGCTACCACCGGAATCAGCTGATACCTCAGACGATCTTGTAGATACAGCTCTGAAAGCATGGACACTACTCACTGGTTCAGAACCACCAACAGGATCAGCAGCTCATCGTCAAAGAGAATGGGACAGCCGCTGGATAAGTAAAGCATGGACAACTCTGCACGAATCAGCGAACAATGCACTAGACCGGGCTCGTCTCTTGGCCTCTCAGGCACCACACGCGGGAGATTGGTTGTTAGCGCCTCCGGTTACTGCATTGGGACTCCGCTTAACTGACGAAGTGATACGGATCGCGGTTGGAATGCGACTCGGGACGACACTGTGCGAACCTCATGTGTGTCACTGTGGTGAGAGAGTCGACGCCAGAGGACTTCACGGTCTGGCCTGCAGAAAAAACGCTGGCAGACATCAACGGCATAACATCCTCAACGATATCATATGGCGATCTTTCGGAAGAGCAAACATCCCTTCTCAGAAAGAACCGTTGGGCCTCACCAGAGAAGATGGTAAACGACCGGACGGCGTGACACTCATCCCGTGGTCATGCGGAAGATGCCTCACTTGGGATGTGACAGTTTCGGACACATTCGCAAAGTCACATCTGGCAACAACATCAACCGAAGCGGGTGAGGCCGCAAACCGGGCAGCCGCCGCCAAGAGATTGAAATACGCCACAATCACCCGAACACATGCTTTTGTGGCGGTAGCACTTGAGTCCAGCGGTGCTTGGAGCTCAGAAGGATTGAATTTTGTGTTGGAGCTTGGACGAAGGTTGACGGATGCAACCCATGACACCCTCGAAACAAACTACCTATTCCAAAGACTCTCGGTAGCTGTCCAACGCGGGAACGCCATCTGTTTTTCCTCGACCTTACCATGCTAAATTACTCACTTTGCTATAATAATAATAATAATAATAATAATAATAATAATAATAATAATAATAATAATAATAATAATAATAATAATAATAATAATAAAATAATAATAATAATAATAATAATAATAATAATAATAATAATAATCATAATCATAATCATAATCATAATCATAATCATAATCATAATCATAATCATAATCATAATCATAATCATAATCATAATCATAATCATAATCATAATCATAATCATAATCATAATCATAATCATAATCATAATCATAATCATAATCATAATCATAATCATAATCATAATCATAATCATAATCATAATCATAATCATAATCATAATCATAATCATAATCATAATCATAATCATAATCATAATCATAATCATAATCATAATCATAATCATAATCATAATCATAATCATAATCATAATCATAATCATAATNCGACCGACCGGGAAGCGAACCCGGGGCGCCAGCGTGACGAGCAGGCTACCAACCCTCGGCCACTCAGGATCCTCAGAGGCATGGCAGAGGATCGAATAGATTAGGGTAGGACTTCTTGAAGAGGTGAGAATTCAATTTGAATGGAAAGCCTTTGGGATGATAAAGTAAAGGAGCCGAGGTTGTTTAATGAGAAAACATAACGTTGAAGTCAACGGCCCCAGGGAATCACAAGAGGTCGTTAAAATATGGATAATGAGATGATCTTTGTTAGACACCTTTAAAACACTTTAACTGACGCTATAATAGTCGTCACCCATATGCGCGATTGTTTCAGAAGATTTTTCACGGTAAGGTTAGGTCGACGTTAACGGCCCTGGAGGGCGTAAGATGTTCTTAAGCGGTAAATATCACTATTTGCTACTTAACTAGCGTAGAGCAAATTACAAGTGCGAATTGGAATTAAGTACAGTAGTACTTCTCTTATCGAAGGTGATGGTCTTTAGGGTTACAAACACGGTTCGGCGATGCGATATATGTCGATTCAAAAGCAGGTAGGCAGGCAGACAGCCATACATACAGGCCAGCAGACTGACTGATAGGCCAACAGACAAAATTAATAGGCAGGCAGGAAGACATACAGGCAGACAGACATGCAGACAGTCAGGTAAACAGACAGACATGCAGACAATTGGTTAGGCAGACAGACATAAAGAGAGGCAGGCCGATGATAGACAGACGGACATACTGACTAACGGATAGGCGGTCAGACAGACAGATGCAATGCAGAGAGGCAGGCAGACAGACAAACAGACGGAAAGGGAAGAGGCCAACATCTCAAACGTATACATGTATCATTGATGATCTCTAAATACCGCTGTTCACCGCTGGCGATGCATAAAAGACTATTATTACGAATGAATTGAAGCCCTGTGACTAATTTCGAATGAGATGGTAACGAAGACGTGCAGATGGGGGGCTGAAGATTAGAGAAACGATTTTCACGATCGAAGTAAGCAGGACATGCTACCGTTCGACTCATATTAAACCTAATATTAGACCTATTTTAAGGACAATCACTCCTCGACTTTTCAGTGCCAGTCCCAAGCCTATGTGGAGGAGGAGGTCGACGCAAATGGTCTTTGTTACCGCACAGTGGTCGATAGACAATAAACAAGCAAGCAAGCTCTGTTTAGACACCGCCAAAACGCTATCAACAAATGCTATATAAATTTCAGACACAAAACTTACGTACTTAATTAATTAATTAATTACTCTTTTACTGGTGCTTTTTGCTTTTAGGATTGCGTATTGCATTATTATGATTTGCATAATTATTATAATAACAATCTTTTGCCTTAACTCTAGTTATATGTATGCGAGTTGGTTGATGAGGCGTATAATTAGATCTTAAGTATGTTTTATTATATAAGTAATAAAAATCTGATGTAAGTAAATTACATATATGGCATATTGTTCATTGAGTATCTATATCACTTTGTTTTAAGTATCACATGTTTAGTTTGGTTGCTGTTGTGGAGTAAATATTACATTGCATCATAATGCAGTACTTCATATGTTGTAATAAGGAAAATGAAGTTGTTGTGTCTCAATGAACATGTTGAAAACAAACTTTAAGCAATTGTAATATGTTTTGTATCAAATATTTTTTTTTTACTTAATGAAACTTACATTTGAGTGTATTGGATGCTTGAACAGTCTACGGGTAAAATGCCGACTTTCTGAATTACTTATATCATTTAATGTTTGTGCTGTTTTTATCAAATTTTTATTCAAAAAGTATAATGGTAAATAGTGAATGTTGTCACAAGATGCTAAACTGAAAATTAATAAATAATCACTTAAAAGAGTACAAGTAGAATAAGAATCTAACGTCATGATATTATTATAATTAAATTTGTATCGAATCATTTAATCACAGTGTGTGTATCACAGAAAGTAGGCCTAACCGATGCATTACTTTATGTTGTTTAACATTGAATTTTGTGACATTGTAAGGATTTATTTTGACACCTTTAAATGGTGTCGTTTGGACCGTTAAATTTCTCGTTTTCATTGTATGGTATGTATGGCATACGTGTGAATTGTCGTCAACGGCCTTTGATGTCATAAGGCGACGTTAAACCTTTGATTAATAAATAATAATTACGTACTTGCGTTTGAACGAAATTGTAAGTCCGAAGACGACACTAATGATCTTTGTTATCACACAGTGTCGTTAAACTGAAACTACTACTGCCTATTTTAGGGCTTACTATTGAGGGTGATCGATAGTGTAGTGGTTAGCGGACTGGACTGTCAAGTGAGAGGTCGGGGTTCAAATCCCCGTCAAGTCAGATATTTAGTTCGAGATTTCTGCTCTACCTGCGCCCCTAACCACCTCAGCTATAATGAGTACACTGACCGCACACTGTCGGTGGAAGGATCAGGCGGCGATGGAGAGGACTGGTCACCCGCCATCAGCTAACCCATATATGCCTAAGTGTGAATTTGCATGTGATACTGATATGAGCTGACTTTTAAATAAGGTTAAGGGTCTGATAGTTAGGTAGTTGCTGTTTAATGACACTGTGTCATAGCATCGTCCCCTCCTTTCTGCAGGCTCATGGGACTGGCACAGACCACAAACTGTGGCGTTAAAACATTCTGCTTCAAAGTTTATACGTATACTTATGACGTCAAAGGCCGTATATTTATACAATGTAAAGAAAACGTGAAATTTACTATGTTTCCGAATGACTCCATCAAAAGGTCTCAAAACAATATTCATGACTTAACCATAATTAATAATAATAATTATTATAGTTGACATTGATAGTTGACTCGCATCGCACAGTGGAAAACGAACGACTTTTTTGCGCCTGTTACAAATGTGTGTGTGTAGTTCCTTTTTAACGACTAGCTGTGTGGTAACGACCATTAGCGTCGTCCTCCTATATCCAGGCTTGGGACTGGCACTGTCAGAAAGCGAACAGTGGCGGAGTTACAAATAGGGCGACTGAAGGTCTTAAAAGAGGTGTGTAAGCACTGCTCGTCTGCGGCAGTTAGAGCGAATTAAAGTCCTAAATGTAACGGCAGGCGACTGATTTCTTTCTATTGGAACTCTTATTCGACTGATTGAGAAACTGAAATTTTCTTTCCACAGCAGTGACTGAAAGGTTTTCTTATTAACATGAAACGCAGATAATTAGGGTTCGAACCTATCCTGACTTGATAGAATTACAGATTTTGAAAAGATGCAGTGGAACTTTGGGCTTCTTCGTCCTTTATAGGTCGATTGAAAGTCTTAAAAGAGGTGTGCAACTGTAGGCCAATGTTCTTCTGTTTATTCTAACCTCGTCTTATTTGACTGTGTGAGAGACTGGACTTTTCTTTCCCACAGCAGTGACTGAAAGGTTTCGTGTTTAATATGAAACGCAGATAATTAGGGTTCGAACCTAGCCTGACTTGATCGAGGTACATGATAGTGAAAGGATGCAGTGGAACTTTGTGCTGCTTAGTCCAATTATAGGTCGAGTGAGAATCTGAAAAGAGGTGTGTAACTGTAGGCTACTGTTCTTTCTATTGAAACCCTGTCTTATTCGACTGATTGAGAGACTGAAATTTTTCTTCACACAGCAGTGACTGATTGGTTTGGTGCATAACATGAAACGCAGATAATTGGGGTTCGAACCTCGTCTGATTTGATCAATGTAAATGCAATGACGCTATTGGCTTCTCCGTTTAATTATTGGTATGATATGAAAATCTTAAAAGAGGTGTGTAATTGTAGTCATAAATGTAATATTATTCTGTTTATTCTAACCCCTAATCTTCATGTCGACTGTGTGAGAGTATATATATTTAAATATACATATATATGTATGTATGTGCTTACCATATATGCATGTATAATATAGGGTTCGCTGTATATGATATATATATATATATATATATATATATGTATCTACACATATCTTCGTCCATATACTATTCCTGAAATACATTTACCAATCAAAGTGGTTTCAGTAGCTATGTTTGTTGAAAACTACACATGTTATACATATGTTAATTTTTAGGTACGTCGTGTTCCTACGATCCTTTATAAAGGATCGACAATAAAAACATTTTATTCATAAACCAATCATGCCCCGCGCACGGGCAATAAACATACTGACTAAGAACACTAATTAGTAATATACTAATCAATAAAATACTGGTTTTCAAAGAAACAAATAAATTTATGAGCTAACATTTTTCGGGATTCCATAAAATGCAAATAAACTTCAAAACGTATCTATATTTCATACGAAATGAAAAAATTTAAGTAAAACTTAAAAACGGACGTTAACAATAGATACAAGACACGTCATGTTTGTTGCCGCATAGACATTATATTGCAAGATTACAGATTTGCAATTAATTAAACATAGATACTTTATAAAGGATCGTAGGCTTATATGGGTTAATACCCATTGCTGCATCAAGCTCGTTTAAGGGACTGCTCTAGTTTTTAATCTTCTTAATTAAGAATATTAAGCTCATTGAAGCACTGTAGTACACGCTGTCGGTGGGAAGATGAGATGGCGAGGGAGAAGACTGTCCACCCGCCCTCATATGTTGAGGCTAAGAAAATGAAATCTCAAACGTTTTATACCCATGGCTGCCTCTCAGGGCTAGCTTGAAGAACTGCTCTTCTTCTTCATCTAGCCGACCGTAGATCATGATTATCGCTGGCTCCCTCTGGTAATGGTTCACTGGAAACGGCGACGCTTAGTGCGATCAATATATCACGTGATTAGTTTTTTGCTGGGCATGAGAAGTTGTCTTGTCAGTAAAAATACAAAACATTACGCATTTCTCGAATGAGTTGGCACCCCAATTCTTGGAAAATCCACGTGCAGTATTTACTTCATAAAGCATTCAATTCATTCATTCATTACTAGAATTTGTATAGCGCCTCTTAAAGGGAACTACTCAGAGGCGCTCCCAACCCAAGCGCGGCCAAATAGGATCATTTTTAGTTGAGAGAGGAATGACTGAGAAGGGGTTCTAGGAAGGGAGCGGAGTGTCAGAGGGAGGCCATTCCAGGTCGAGGGGCCAATCGATAGCGCCTAAGTTTTGCTAAAATTAACGCAATAAAATAAACAGGGCTGTGAACCGTACAGAAAATATACAAATGTTTCCTATCGACGTCAACGGCCTTGGACGCCCTAAGATCCCGTGAGCTACTGAAAACTACGACTTAGTGCCAGTCCCAAGCCTGGAAAGGATGAGGGTGACGTTAATCATAATTATTTATATACGACACAGCGTCGTTAATTAAACATAAACAATGCCACAACTCAAATAGAACACTACGCTTAGACACCTTTAAAACACATTTTCTTAAGCTATGTAATTATAAATTTAGCATGAAACTTCAGATAATATAATCTCCTCTACCAGCAATTTCTTGCTTGCTTGAGCGATTAACGACCACTGTGTGGTTACAAAGACCATTAGCGTGGCCCTCGTCCTTTATACATGCCAAGGGCTGTCACTGCCAGTCTAAGCCTGGATAAAGGAGGAGGGCGACGCTAATGATCTTTGTTATCACACAGTGTCGTTAAACTGTATGTATACTATGCAAGGTGCATGCAGGCCTTGTTTTTATGCATGTGCAATACGTGAGAGTTTAGGCGCGCATGTATGACAGTTTAATAATAATAATAATAATAATAATAATAATAATAATAATAATAATAATAATAATAATAATAATAGGTATTATTATTATTATTATTAATGTTATTATTAATATTATTACGTACATAAATTAAAATGTAGGCATGTCCCTGAAGAGGCGCTATATAAATCCCTTATACATGTATTATATTGCCTGCAGTTCTTTTTATTAAATTTATCTGTTTGTCAGAAGCATAATAATAATAATAATAATAATAATAATAATAATAATAATAATAATAATAATAATAATAATAATAATAATAATAATAATAATAATAATAATAATAATAATAATAATAATAATAATAATAATAATATACCACACTAGCGTCGTTCAGCGTCCTAATGCTGTAACAACTCAAATAGAATACTGTGCTTAGACACCTTTAAAACATATTTTCCTAAGCTATGTAATCATAAAGTTATCCAGAAACTGCAGATATAGAAGGTAGGAAGTCTTGTACGCTAGGAGTAATTCATTTTCACTGCGCTGTAGGCCTATAGGCCTATGCCAAGGATTCTATATTAAAGGATTGGTTACTCGTGAAAATATCGTGTACTTCCGGTTTAAGGCTACGAGCCTGGTGCCACCTGGCAATGCGGGTGTAAGAAGTGTCTATGGACATGAAAAAGCATGGAGTACCCGATGTGTTGTTCAGCGATTAATTGCACGAATTTGAGGAAAATCAAATCAGGATTATTTTTCTTTCAGTCTCTAAGGATCAAAGAAAGGTTAATAATAATAAATGTAAAGCTATTTTTAATGACGTTCAGTTAAATAATCTAAACTACGGAGATAGGCGTTTAGCATGGTAAACACGAGGTTCTACACCTTTGTCGCTAGGTGGCCAGGCTCCATGGGCCGCCATTTTCTCTCCAACGCGCTTACATAAGGAGATTCCAGTCCTGTGTATATTGGTCCTTGGGCCTATGCTTTAACACTAGAAGGTCGGCTCTTTTCTATCACCTAAAAGGTCGGCGTGGGTCATTTTTGACCCATACAATTTCATTGATATAAACCATGTATTTTTGAAGGATAATTCTTCTGCGGCGGAAAATTCCGAATCAGAAGTAATAATTTTGATACAATTCCGCGACAGAAGACCTTTGCGCATGCGCAACCTTCGGCGCATGCGCATTGTCCAAAATGCGTCACTTTCTATCAATTGGCGTCGTGAGGGTAGGTTAGGGTCGAGGTTATGCGTGAATAAGGGAAGAGGCGTTCAATGCTGTCATCTTCGTTACATAGCGTCGTTTAATCAACAACTATAACTAAAAACATGTTTATTCGTTAAGTGTTAGCGACTTGATCTTATTAGCTTGAGCGTATATATATATATGAGGGTGGATGGCAAGTCCTCTCCCTCGCCGTATCATCTTCCACCGACAGTGTGCGGTCAGTGTGCTCATTATAGCTGAGGTGGCTAGGGGGCGCAGGTAGAGCAGAAATCTCGAAACAGATTTCTGACCTGACGAGGATTTGAATCCCCTGACCTCTCGACTGACAGTCGAGTCCGCTAACCACTACACTATCTATTACCCTCAATAGCAAGCCTTAACATAGGTAGTAGCAGTTTCAGTTTAACGACACTGTGTGATAACAAAGATCATTAGCGTCGCCCTCCTCCTTCATCCAGGCTTTGGACTGGCACTGCCAGAGTACGAGCAGTGGCGGAGTGATTGTCCTTAAAATAGATCTAACATTAAGTCTAATATAAGCCCGAACGGTATGGTTCGTATGTCCTGCTTACTTCGATCGTGAAAATCGTCTGGCTAATCTTTCAGCCCCCCTCCGCTCGTCTTCCTTACCCTCTCATTCTTAATTTGTGACAGGGCTTCAATTCGTTCGTAATAATAGTCTTTATTAATGCGCTGCCGGTGTTTAGAGATCATCAATAATACGTCTGTGATGTCGGCCTCTTTGCTTTCCGTCTGCTTGTCTGCCTGCCTCTCTCTCTCTCTCTCTCTCTCTCTCTCTCTCTCTCTCTCTCTCTCTCTCTCTCTCTCTCTCTCTCTGTCTGCTTATCAGGCAGTTAGTCAGTCTGTCTGTATGTCTTCTTATCAATCGTCATGCCAGTCTCCCTGTCTATATGCCTGCATCTCTGCATGTCCGTCTGTCTCCCTGACTGACTGTCTGCCTACCTTCTGTCTTCCCGTCTGCCGTTTAATCTGTTTGTCTATCTGTCAGTCACTCAGTCAGTCTACCTGCCTGTCTGTCTGCCTATCTGCCTGCTTCTCTGCATATCAGTCTGTCTACCTGTCCTCATAACCTCTCCGTCTCCTTGGAAATTGTGACCTGGGTTCGAATCCTGATAAGTAGAATTTTAACGTTGATCTTAGCTTACATAAAAAAGCCATTTAAAGGACTTGCGGATGTGGGTGACGACTATAAATTATAGCGTCATTTGAAGTGTTTTAAAGGTGTCTCACCAAGTTCATCTCTTTATCCAGATTTTAACGACATCTTGTGGTTGCCGGGGTCGTAGTATTCGATATGTTTTCTCATTAAATAACCTTGGCTCCTTTACTTACATGTATCACGCTATAGGTTTTTTCCATTCCAAATTGAAGTCTCACATCTTCAAGAAGTCCTACCCTAATTCATCTGATCTTCTGCCTTCCAAGTTTTCTAGTCCTCAACGAAACCAGCTTCTATTCCTCCTTGCCATGGTCTCTCTGACAAAAGGACTCGGCCATCCACTGGACTTCGATCTATGGGTAACTCCATTGTTATCCAGTGTTTAACGCAATCTTTAGTGGTTACCACAAATCTTTCAAGCACTTGAACATTCGGACACAGATGACGAATTTATTATAGCATCAGTTGGAACGTTTTAAAGGTGTCTAATAAGATCGTCTCATTATCGAGTTTTCAACGATATTTTACGGCTGTCATCAAACCTTACCTTAATTATACCCATTGCTGCCTCGTGCTAGTTTAAGGGACTGCTCTTCTTAAGGCTTGATATTTATGCTCATCTGCAGCTTTTATTGACACTAATATTAATGAATTACAAGAAATTTTTGTTCTCTGACGCAGGCTGCTGAAGCAGGTCGAGAGCGCTGCCTGATTTAAGAGACAGCGCTTCTTAAGGCTTGATATTAGGCTCATTACAGCTTCTATTGACCCTAATATTATGCCTATAATTATTTTGGCTTAACGTTACAGCTGTTAGGCTAAAACTTAATGTTGAACTTCTTTTGCTCTTACTATAGTATTCTTACGCCAATGTTTCGCTTAATATTCAACCTTTTATTCAGCTTATGATATAACGGTCAGTAGAAAAGATTATTACGGGCATTGACGTTGAACGATCGTGCAGAAAGGGTTTCTGCATTAAGTAGAAAGCGGGTCTAATCGGCCGTTTCAATTTATGGGTAGCACACTAAGTCTTATGCAGTGTTTACGAGTTACGACCCTGACTACATGCGTCTTTTCAAATTGAAAACATGCATAACAGGTCATATACAAGGATGTAGAACAGAAATATATACCTATAATAACTCTCTCTCCCTTCTCTCTCTCTTCTCTCTCTCTGATTCTGTCTCTGTCTCTGTCATTGTCTCTGTCTGTCTCTGTCTCTCTCTGTCTCTCTGTCTCTTTGTCTCTCTCTATCTCTCTGTGTCTCTGTGTCTCTGTGTCTGTGTATGTGTCTGACCGTCCGTCCGTCTGTCTCTCTGTCTCTGTCTCTGTCTGTCTCTCTCTCTCTCTCTGTCATCTCTGTCTCTCTCTGTCTCTGTCTGTATATATATATACTGTCATAAATACTCTCTCTCTCTATATATATATATACGGTATATATATATATGTATATATATATATATATATATATATATATATATATATAATACTCATATCTACTTCTGTGTCATTGCCACAATTGACTACTGCTGCAGGCTTTCTATTGGCCTCCCTTTGGGTCGGATTAGGTCCCTGGAGGGCGGGTCCTGCACGTATTGTTGGGCGCATTGCAATGTTTGACCAGGTTTCTAATAATATGCGCGATGTATTACCTCCATCAGACAGCATTGTGCCTTTTCTATTGTTGGCCCTAAGGCCTGGAATGAACTTCCTCTCGCTTCACCGCTCGTTGCCTAGGGTTTTTGTTCATACCTTTTATTGACGTCGTAAGACTGTGCTTTTCAGCCGAGGCTGGGTCGGGAACGTTTCTGAGTAGTTACCATTTAGTGGTGCTATATAAATCCACGCCATGAATGAATGAATGAATGTATCAACATTGTTGTCGAGGCTATATTGGTGGGTGTGTATATAGATAAAATCTCCGACGCTATACATAGAAAGCGAATTTGCATGTTTGCATGTATTTGGTATGTATATATGTCCGCAAGCATGTATGTAGGATATTATGTATGCACTATGCATATATGTATGTATGTATGTATATATGTGTGTCTGTATGTATGTATGCATATATTTATGTATGTATGTATGTATGTATGTATGTATGCAATGTATGTATGTATGTATGTATGTATGTATGTATGTATGTATGTATGTATGTATGTATGTATGTATGTATGTATGTATGTATGTATGTATGTATGTATATATATGTATATATGTATGTATTTACGTAATAAAGCATCTATACAATGAATATATGTCATGGCTATGATAGAATACGTATGGATGTCCATATTATTTTGTTAAGTGTGTGTATAGAAAGGAAGACCATTTTTCGTTTGGTTGATAAGTGTGTGGAAGTCCATGTTTCGTGTGGCTGGAAAAGCCATAGTGTGCTCTGCAGTGTTATTCACTGCGTTCCGAGCTACACCCGGAGCATGCACGAGTGACCACTGCCTATCAGTTAGGTTCAGAATCATGCTCCGTCTATTTCGAGCATCGAGATGAACAGCGACAACGGAATCCGTTTATTATGCAAATGACCTTTAAACATGGATTCTATTTTAGACAACAGTCACTTGGTAAACATATATGTTTACCAAGTGACTGTTATTATTATTATCGGTTCTAGTAAACAAAGTATTTTAGTAGTCAAATTCCAAATAGACAAATCGGTATGATGGGTAGGAATCCTAATAAACAGCGCAGTTTATTAGATAGATGCCCAAAGTTAACATATCAGTTTATTAGGTAGATGTCTTAATAAACCAAGCAATTTATCTGGCCGGGTCCAAATAAACAGAGCATTTTATATAGGAGTTGTCTTAGAATAGTTTATTAGGCACGGTGTTTAGTAAAAGATCAATATATTAGGCGCATGTTCCGATTAATAAATCATTTCATTAGGCAAGTGTCCTAATAAAAAAGTATCTTTTTACACAGATGTTTCTGTAAAAGATGAGTTTATTAGGCATAACTCAAAGTAAATGGAGCAGTTTATTAGTCAGATGTCTAAGATAAGGATCAGCTAATAAAGCAGATGTCCTAATAAATAATATCTTGAGGAATGTGTTCTAGTAAACAAATATGTTTACTAGTCAGATGTCTAAGTAAAAGATCAGTTTATTAGGCATACGCCTAAATAAATGGAATAGTCGTAGTGAAAGATCACTTTATTAAGCAAATGGCCTAATATGTAAGTAATTTTATTAGACATGTGTCCAATTAAACAGAGATGTTTATTAGTCAGACGTCTAAGTAAAAAATCAGTTTATTAGTCAGATGTCTAAGTAAAAAAACAGTTTATTAGTCAGATGTCTAAGTAAAAAATCAGTTTATTAGGCGTACGCTCAAATAAATAGAGCAGTCTCGGTGAATGATCCGTTTATTAGGCAGGTGTCCCAATTAACAAAGACAAACGAGCAGAGGTTGTTAAGACGAAGTTCGTTTCCCATCGGAGGAAACGGTCGCACGAGCCAATCAAAGAACGAGCCCAAAAACAATATACCCGTCTGGCTCCGTCTGTCTCCGTCTGTGTCCGTCTGTGTCCGTCTGTCTCCGTCTGTCTCCGGCTGTCTCCGTCTGGCTCCGTCTGTGTCCGTCTGGCTCCGTCAGTGTCCGTCTGGCTCCGTCTGTCTCCGTCTGTATGTGACTCTGACTGTCTGTGACTGTGCTTATGTTGTTCTTTCTGTCATTCACCTCCCTCCATCCATTCCTTCCTTCCTCCCTTCGTCACTCCCTCCCTCCTCCCTCTCTCTCTCCTGCCCTCTGTCTCCATGCTTCACTCTCTCTCCTCTCTCTCCCCCTCTCTCTCACCTTCCCTCTCCCTTCCTATATCTCCCCTTTATGTTTCCCTCTCTATCCTTCTCCTTCTCTCCCCTCTGTATCTGTGTTAAACCGTACCCCATTATACCTTACCAAATTATTCTTAACCATATTATACCTTATCCCATTAAACCTTTTCCAATTATTCCTGGAGCGCTTCTGAGTAGATCCCTTGAAGAGGCGCTATATAAATCCTGTGATTGATTGATTGATTCCTAAACCTATTATACCTTACTCCCATTAACCCTTATAATAATAATATAATAATAATAATAATAATAATAATAATAATAATAATAATAATAATAAGACGATTTCTATAGCGCCGTAGCACAGCCGAGGCCGAAGGAAACCTCGCTGTACATGAGTTCAAAAAATCAATCACAGTCATATGATTGTTTAAACAGATAGGTCTTGAGCTTTGATTTAAATGTCTCCAGAGATGGCGCATTCTTTACATGGTCTGGAAGACTGTTCCATGCAGTAGGTCCTGCGACAGAGAAGGAACATTCGCCGAACCTCGTAGAAGACCGCGGGACCTGTAACAGGTTTTTTGATGAGGATCGTAGCCGACTTCTGTTCCGGTTGTCTGCTACCCGAATGCAGAAGTCTGAGATATATTCTGGCATACAGTCATTCAACGATTTGTAGGCTATCAAGCACAGCTTGTAGGTGATCCGCTGGGGAACACGCAGCCAGTGTAGATTGTCGCGCAGCAGGTCTGTGACATGATCGAATGGTGTCCGGCCGTATATGACACGTGCGGCAGAGTTAAGCACGGATTGTATCCGGCTTAGCTGACAAGTCGGCAGACCCGCCAGTAGGCTGTTGCAGTAGTCAACCCTGGAGACAATGAAGCTGTTGACCAATATGACGGCGGTTGAGGTTGGAATGAATCTGCGGATGGTTTTAATTCGACGCAGTTGGTAGAAACAACCTCGAACGAGTTGACTCACGTGGGCCGTCATGGTCATACAGCTGTCAAAGTGGACCCTTACCCAATTATTCCTAGCCCTGTTATACCTAACCCCATTATACCTCACTCACTTGTTCCTAACCCTAGTATACAATGTAGTAGCCCGCATGCAATGGCAAATGCTGGCATGAAGCCTCATTAGTTCAAAACCTTGAGGACACATCTGTGATGTCAGTCTTCACCCTACAGGGCCTACATCATCTCCATCTTTCGACACGCATCCTAATTCCTGATTCAGAGGCTGACGTCGTCGTCATTGCAATTGGCATCGTCCCCTCTGGAGTCGAATTAACGACCCTACAAATTCAATTCCGTCACCTGTCGTCTACGCAGGCACGGACACACGCACACACGCACCGACTGACGAACTGACCTCTGTTTCTTTCTAAGTAGGCCTAATTTGACCTCTGGAAAGGTCACGGAGCCAATTGTCTGGCAATGAAATTTTATGTTTTTATGTAATGTGATGCAAACTGTGATGTGATGTTGTTGTAGTAGTAGTAGTAGTAGTAGTAGTAGTAGTAGTAGTAGTAGTAGTAGTAGTAGTAGTAGTAGTAGTAGTAGTAGTAGTAGTGGTAGTGGTAGTGGCAGTGGCAGTGGCAGTGGCAGTGGCAGTGGCAGTGGCAGTGGCAGTGGCAGTGGCAGTGGTAGTCGTAGTGGTGGTGGTGGTGGTGGTGGTGGTGGTAGCAGTAGCAGTAGCAGTAGCAGTAGCAGTAGCAGTAGCAGTAGTAGCAGTAGCAGTAGCAGTAGCAGCAGCAGCAGCAGCAGCAGCAGCAGCAGTAGTAGTTGTTGTTGCAGAACAGGGGTATCAAAGAACAGGGCCGCGGGTCATTTCTGTCCCGCCCACTATGTTTTTCTGGCCCGCGGAGCCTTGTCCAATGACTGCATAATTCCATTAATTTTGTTTTTGTGGGCCTGTTATTGCGAGTCCGTTTGATACGATCTTATTCTGAGTATCAGAATTAGATAAATCTCCGTTCTTTATGTAACAATACCAACACACTATAATACATTGACCTTAGAATTAAGGCTCAACAAGTTTTATGTGATGTTCGTGACTGATAATGAAGATCAAAATTAAGATTTTATCAGACAAATTTGACTGCTTGTATGCTAAAACTGCACCATTTAAGACTTAGTTTTGACAAATTTTCTTTCACCGAGCACCCTTCCCGAACTCTACCCCATTTTACTCAGGGGCCTTCGACCCAGCCCCAACACTTAGTGGAAAATATTGCCACTGGCCCGCCAATAAAAAGGGATTGACAGCCCATTGTAGAAGTAGTTTCTTGTTTTTAGAAGCAGCAACAGACATCTTTCTTTCTTGAAATCGTCCGATCGCAATGGTCTGTGTCGTCCAGAGTTAACTACTTGCGTTAGGAAAGTCTCTCCGGATGATTTGGGAGACAAGACATAAAGCAGAGACTGAGGCAGACTGCGTCTTGGATCAGACCCGATCTGTTCCAGACCACTCGGATCCATTCCTTTAAGATAAAGACGAATTATTGGCTGGCTTCTACGAATCGTAAAAAAGTATCATTTATAGAGAATCGATAGCGTTCGATAAGCTTATCTGAATTATTGCCACCTAAGCTGAGTATGACAGTATAATTATATGATCAGTGTACTAAATCACATCTGAGTATGCTACCGTCGGTCATTGTACTAATTTCAAAGCTGAGTACTGTTTTTATTGTTGTTGTCGTCGTTTTGTAATCATTGCTTTTGTTGCTGTATCATCATCGACGTGGTCGTCGTCGTCGTTACTATAATCATCATCACAGTCGTCGTCGTCGTAAATTCAGCGCCGTAAAGAGGCACTGAACACGCCTTATTTTAGGTTGCTTAAAACACATACATACACACATATCCATTTTATCATCATCATCATCATCATCATCGTCGTCGTCGTCGTCATCATCATCATCATCACTTTTATCATCATCATCGTAATCGTCATCGTCAGCGCTATCATCACCCTCACCATCACTCAACTCATATTCATCATCATCAGCAGCAGCAGTAGCAACGACAACAACAACGACATCATCATCATCATTAAAATCATCATAACAACAACAACATCATCATCATCATATTCATCATCATCATCCGAACTCTATGTCCTCGAGTGGCCAACCACCTGAGAAAGTAAGTTAATGACCGTTCACTCCGTCCACGAGACAATCTGTGACAGATAAATTACAGACAAATTGCTGTAATCATCATCGTATAAAACCAAGTCTCGTAAACTTCGTCGACGCATCGCTAACACCAGACTTGATTGACTTGCGGATTCCAAAGGCCATTAACGCATCACACTTTTGGTGAGAATGCACTCAGCGATTCCATCATCAGTGATATTCTTTGCACTAAGCAAGGCTTTCAGGTAACTACCGTAAATGGCATTCGGTGATGTTATAATCATCAAATAAACAATATATATATATAAAATATATATATGAAATATATATATAATATAATATATATAATAATATATATATATATATATATATAAAGGAAAAAGATGGGCGAGAAAGAGAAATAGAAAGAGGAGGAGGAGGAAGAGGAGGAGGAGAGAAGGTGAGGGAGAAGGAGAAGAAGAAAAACAAAAAGAACGACAGAATGACGGACTGAACAACAGACAGGAAGATGGAAGGTGAGACAGACAGACAAACGCAGACAAACACTCAAACACAGCGATACACAGACAGATCAAGCCATACAATGTCATGATGAAGATAAAAGAAGGCAGAAGTAGGAGAGGAGACGGACGGACGGAAGGATGGAGTGAGGGAGTGGGAGCAAGGACGAAAGAAATGAAGGACATACAGGGAGATTGAATTATTAGGACTTTGTCCTGCTAATCTCCGGAGAGCATTGTCGTCCTCATTAATTAAGCAAATGCCTGGTTAATTGGCTTTTGATACGGAGGCTGATTGACGAAGGAGATGGGAGGGATGCGGATGGAGAGGAAGAGAGGAGAAAGAGGTTGAATGATGAGGAAGAGAAAGATGGAGTTGAGGAGGAAAATGAGGAGTAATGGAAAGAGGATCTTATGAAGATTAAGAGGAGTAGGAGCCTAGGAGGTGGAGGAGAAAGCGGATGGATGGAGAAGAAGTTAGTGGAGGAGGAACTGTGAGGAATATGCCATATATGACTATATATGACAAAAGAAAGAAGGGAGTTGGAAGTAGACAGTACACGGTAATGGGGACCGACATGATGGGTATGGAGTGGGGATTGGTACATAGCAAATGGGTATGGAGTGGGGATTGGTACATAGCAAATGGGTATGGAGTGGGGATTGGTACATACCAAATGGATATGCATTGGGGATTGGTATATAGCAAATGGGTATGGAGTGGGGATTGGTACATACCAAATGGGTATGCATTGGGGATTGGTACATACCAAATGGGTATGCATTGGGGATTGGTACATAGCAAATGGGTATGGAGTGGGGATTGGTACATACCAAATGGGTATGCATTGGGGATTGGTATATAGCAAATGGGTATGGAGTGAGGATTGGTACATACCAAATGGGTATGGAGTGGGGATTGGTACATACCAAATGGGTATGCATTGGGGATTGGTATATAGCAAATGGGTATGGAGTGAGGATTGGTACATAGCAAATGGGTATGCATTGGGGATTGGTACATACCAAATGGGTATGCATGGAGTGGGGATGGGCACAATCCCACGGGAATGGATATGGGATGGAGACAAATTATGCCCCCGTGTCATTCATTAGTAGGAAGAAGAGGAGGATAAAGAGGAGGAAGAGACGAGGAGAGGAAGGAGGGGAACGTGGAGGAAAGAAGAAATTGTAAATGCAGATGTAGTCTTTTTATCGAGCGACCGCGTGGAGGCGACCCTGCTAATTTGCAATGAATTGATCGGCTGAGATCTTGGTTAGCCATCGGTCTCCGCTTCAATGGGTAGGAACTGAATGGAATTTCGATCCACGAGAAGGGAGGAGGAGGACGAAGAAGAGGAGGAGAAAAGGCGGGGAAGCGGAAGCGGAAGAGGAGAAGGAAGAGATGGTGGAAGAGGAGGCGAAACTATAGGGAATATGGCTGCATGAGAAGAGGAGAAAGAGGCAGAAGAAGATGAAGAGGAGGAGGAGGAGAAAGAGGAGGAGGAGGAGGAAGGAAGGAAGGAGAGAAGGATGACGACGAAGAAGAGAAAGAAGAGGACGAAGAGGAGGACGAAGAGGAGTAGCAAGAGGAGGATAAACTTAGTGACAGAGGATCGGACGCGATTACGTGGGAAGAGGATATGAATGAGAAATCGATAGCATTAGTGATAAATTGGCTGAGTCCGCAGCTGATGCTGTGGGATCTATCGGAGATTCAGAGACAAGAAAAGATGAAGATGGAGGCCTGTGTCGCTGGTACGGACATGTGAAGGCCAACAAAGTCCTACAATGGCGAACAAAGGCCATGGAAGGCCAAGATGAGGGACAAATGAGGACAGGAAAAGAATACGGAGGTCCATGTCAATGGTGGACTCTAATTGTGTGCGGTAGAGTAGACACCGTGAGGCGTTCAGACGAAAGACGGACAGACAGACATAAGCAGTCAAACAGCCAAAGAGACAGGCGAGCAGATATGTAGGCTGACAGACAGGGAGAGACAGAGAGAGAGAGAGAGAGAGAGAGAGAGAGAGAGAGAGAGAGAGAGAGAGAGAGAGAGAGAGAGAGAGAGAGAGAGAGAAAACAATCGGAGGCGCCAAAAGATGGAGACGAGCAGAAGGAAGAAGACAGACAACGATAGCAGAGAAATAAGACACAGATGGACACATACAGCCAGACAGATGGATAAACAGATACACAGACAAACAGACAGGCAGACACATGAGGGAGTCAAGGGCGTAGCATTTCAGCACAAAGCGGTAGAGACCAATCACAGTGATATGATGCTATCGACTACAACAAAATGGATGACGTCACCAAATTATGCTACACGAAACAATAAGTAAGCTAACGTGAAGGCATTATCAGCATTTGCGATTATAATGTAAGCACAAATACACTGCCGTTAGTTATCGTTGCTTGAACTTGCTCCTACCAGAAATAACGCTGTCATGTCGCAAAGATATTTCAAAACTACGTCAAAATGTGGTGTTGACTGCCACCAGACTCAACACCACTTTTTAATGGGTGGTGTGTGGCTCTGGTTAACGAACACCTCCCGATAATGATACAAAGTTGCACAGCTGGCTCAGTTTAGCTATGGTTTCGTCGGAATTGCATTCAGGAACGGAAAAACGTATATAAATTTGTGCGTCTGAAACCTATATAGCATTTGTTAACTACGTTTTGGAGGTGTGTACAGAGAGTGCTCTAACCAATTGGGTTTCGCGCTTCAGACTTATATAGGATTTGTAAATAACGTTTTAAAGGTGTCTAAAGAGAGCTTTCTAAACAAGTTGTCATTTATGTTAAAGTTATTTTTACAAGTTCTCATTTACGTTATGTTAAAGTTAGTCTTTACAAGTTGTCATTTATGTTATGCTAAAGTTACTTTTTACAAGTTATCATTTACGTCATGCTAAAGTTACGCATGTGCGATTTGTAACGCTTTGGCGTTTTTCTTCGTTCTATAAACGCCGCATTTCTTCCATTGCATCTGCATTCGCGCCACGGCCGCGCCTTCTGTGGCGCTTCCCGCTGAGTTGGCGCTCAAAGCGCGCGAAAAACGCGAACCTCTAATTCAATAATGACTCAACACGTCTACTCGGAACTTCTCCGAATACGAAAAAACGGTCTGAATGGACGCCCCACTGAATGGCCACCGTGCCATTTAGAATTTCTATCCTTCGGCATCGGATTCTTAAAGAAACCGGTGCAAAACAAATAGGTGCTGTTTCTCGTGGCTCTGGATCGTGAGTAGAAAGCCGTAATGGTCGGCAGTTAGCGGAGGATATAAAGCCAAGGACGGTGGCCGGCGATCGGGCAGAAAGGTTGACGAAGTTATCGGCAATTACTGCTGTTTAAAGGTTGGAAATGCGGCGACGGGCTGTTAGGAATAGACTATAATTGACAGAGAGATGGACGGACGGAAGGACGGACACACAAGCAGGAAGACGGGTAGACAGAGAGAGAGAAACAGACAGAGTGACAGAGAGATACAAAACAAGATAGACTGTAGCAGAGAGAGAGAGAGAGAGAGACAGGCAGACAGACAGACAGACAGAGACAGAGACAGAGACAGAGACAGAGACAGAGACAGAGACAGAGACAGAGACATAGACAGAGAAAGAGAGACAGAGACAGAGACAGAGACAGAGACAGAGACAGACAGAGACAGAGACAGACAGACAGACAGACAGAGAAAGAGACAGAGTGTCGGAGACAAGGGGAAAGATATAAACAGGCGGAGAGAGAGACAGACTCCTGTTCTTACAACCGAGAGAATCTCGAGCGACGTTAATTAAATCATTTGACTCTGAAACATCCAAGAAATCCGACATTAGCTTCGAGGGAGGTCTCCCTTCTCTACCGTGTCTCTGTTCTCTTCCTTCTCTTCCTTCTCTTCCTTCTGTAACTCCTTTCCTTTTTATCCATCTAGTTTAACTTACGGAAATCTTGTTTGTTTGTTTGTTTGTTTGAGCCACAGGCTAAAAAGTCAAATCTTGCGACGACTCATTCGATCACTTACAATCATTCAATCGTCCTGAAACTTGGCAGATAGACTCGCCCTCGCAGACACTTCATTCTATAAAAATTTCAGCTCCCCAAAAAAGCTAGCTTATAGAATCGGGGACTCAACTTTTCGAATCGGGGAATCACCTTTTCCGATACGCAGCGTTGCCATTGGCCGCAACAAAAACGGGCGCGCTGCCTCATTAAACGCACGCTATGTCGTAAAATGAACGCGGACTATTTTCAGAGTACACGTTATAGGATACTAGATGGATATAGTAAAAAACTTTGTTTTTACGGGCTGTATTTTTTATCCATCTACTTTAACTTGCGGGAATCTTGCTTGCTTGCTTGATTGATTGATTGAGCCACAGGCTAAAAAGTCAAATCTTGCGACGACTAGTTCGATCACTTACAATCATTCAATCGTCGTGAAACTTGGCAGATAGACTCGCCCTCGCACACACTTCATTCTATCAAAATTTCAGCTCCCCAAAAGAGGCTAGCTTATAGAATCGGGGACTCAACTTTTCGAATCGGGGAATCCCCTTTTGCGATACGCAGCGTTGCCATTGGCCAGCGTTGTCATTGGCTGCAACAATAATGGGCGCGCTGCCTCGTTAAGCGTGCTATGTTGTAAAATGAACGCGGACTATTTTCAGAGTACACGTTATAGGATAGTAGGCCTAGATGGATATAGTAAAAAACTTTGTTTTTACGGGCTGTATTTTATTATCCATCTACTTTAACTTGCGGGAATCTTGCTTGCTTGCTTGATTGAGCCACAGGCTAAAAAGTCAAATCTTGCGACGACTAGTTCGATCACTTACAATCATTCAATCGTCGTGAAACTTGGCATATAGACTCGCCCTCGCACACACTTCATTCTATCAAAATTTCAGCTCCCCAAAAAGGCTAGCTTATAGAATCGGGGACTAAACTTTTCGAATCGGGGAATCCCCTTTTCCGATACGGAGCGTTGTGATTGGCCAGCGTTGTGATTGGCCGCAGTCGTAAAATGAACGCGGACTATATATTTGTAGAGGTAACTGCTTCATAAGACGCATTATAGGATACTAGATGGATATAGTAAAAACTTTGTTTTTACGGGCTGTATTTTATTATCCATCTAGTTTAACTTGCGGAAATCTTGCTTGAATATATCTATCTATATATATATGTTTGAGCCACAGGCTAAAAAGTCAAATCTTGCGACGACTAATTCGATCACTTACAATCATTCAATCGTCCTGAAACTTGGCAGATAGACTCGCCCTCGCAGACACTTCATTCTATCAAAATTTCAGCTCCCCAAAAAGGCTAGCTTATAGAATCGGGGACTCAAATTTTCGAATCGGGGAATCCCCTTTTCCGATACGCAGCGTTGCCATTGGCCAGCGTTGTCATTGGCCGCAACAGAAACGGGCGCGCTTCCTCATTAAACGCATGCTACGTCGTAAAATGACAACGGACTATATATTTGTAGAGGTAACTGCTTCGTAAGACCCATTATAGGATACTAGATGGATATAGTAAAAAACTTTGTTTTTACGGGCTGTATTTTATTATCCATCTAGTTTAACTTGCGGGAATCTTGATTGAGCCACAGGCTAAAAAGTCAAATCTTGCGACGACTAGTTCGATCACTTACAATCATTCAATCGTCGTGAAACTTGGCAGATAGACTCGCCCTCGCACACACTTCATTCTATCAAAATTTCAGCTCCCCCAAAAAGGCTAGCTTATAGAATCGGGGACTCAACTTTTCGAATCGGGGAATCCCCTTTTCCGATATGCAGCGTTGTCATTGGCCAGCGTTGTGATTGGCCGCAGTCGTAAAATGAATGCGGACTATATATTTGTAGAGGTAACTGCTTCATAAGACGCATTATAGGATACTAGATGGATATAGTAAAAACTTTGTTTTTACGGGCTGTATTTTATTCTCCCTTCTCTCCATCACTCCCTTCGTTGCCTGCATCAAGATTTCTTGACTTAGCGCTTCAGCCGAGGTGTCAATTGCAGGTGTTATAATTGACAATGACAGGCACCATATTAACAATATGAGGTACTATATTGACAATACCAGGTGTTATGCTGACAATACAAGGTGCCATATTGACAATAGGAGGTGCTATATTTAGAATAACAGGTGTTATATTGACAATTACAGGTCCCATATTGACAATATGAGGTGCAATATATAATTGACAATAGTAGTTGCTATATTGACAATACGAGGTGCCATATTGACAATAGGAGGTGCTATATTAAAAATAACAGGTGTTATATTAACAATGGCAGGTGCCACATTAACAATGGCAGGTGCAATGTTGACAACCGCCGACAGAAGTCAGAGAGGGACCAAAGATTCTTAAATCCAAGAGCAACACGTCAACAAGTCTTTGTTCTTCGACTCAGCAGCAAAAGTCGCTTTTCATGTCGCAGATCATTAAGCACGCATATATCACTAATGATCCTCTGTCTGTCTCTGTCTGTGTGTGTGGGTGTGTGTGGGTGTGTGTGTGTGTGGGTGTGTGTGCGTGTGTGTGTGTCTGTCTGTGTGTGTGTCTGTTTGTGTACCTGTGTGTTTGAGTGCGTGCGTGGTCTTGTGTGCTGGTGTGCTGGTGTTTGTTTGCGTGTGTGCTTATAAATGCGTTTGTATGCCCGTGTCTATGTGTGTGTGTGGTTTGTGTCTGTCTGTCTGTTTGTGTGTCTGTGTGTTTGTATGCGTATGTGGGCATGTGTGCGGGTGTGCTGGTGTGTGTGTGCGTGTGTGTTTATAAATGCGTTTGTATGCCCGTTTGTATGTGTGATTGTGTCTATGTGTGTGTGTGTGTCTGTGTGTGTTGTGTGTCTGTGTGTGTGTGTGTGTGTGTGTGTGTGTGTGTGTGTGTGTGTGTGTCTGTGTGTGTGTGTCTGTGTGTGTGTGTGTGTGTGTGTGTGTATGTGTGTTTGTATGTGTTGTGCGATGTGTCCTCAGACTCGACGAGTGAACTTTGGTCTCTGCAATGGTGATGATCTATTTCTGTTTCGTGTGCAAACAGTCAATTACTTCCGACTTGAACTCTCACTTCGGACAGAAATTACTCTGACATTATTTGGAAATGACCTGGTTGTGTCTTCTGTTTAAGACGAGTATGATCAGCGTCGCCCTCCTTCTTTAACTTGGGTTGGACTGGCGCTATCAGAGTACAGTTAATATAGTCACTCTACGTATTCCTACTGGAATGTTGAAACGCCGGGCATTTTCTGTGGTTGGTCCCTCTACTTGGAATGACCTTCTCCCCCTCATTAAGGGCTAAACTAATGACTAGCTTTTCCTTTTTGGTCTCTCGTTCTTTAAAGACGTTTCTTTTCCCCGGGGTTTTCGTGCTGAGAGCGCTTCTGAATAGGTATTCTGAGAGAGGCGCTATATAAATCTTTAGATACAATACAATACTCTATATTTATCTCAGTTAGGCCTTGCTCCTAACTATCTCTCCGACTTTATGCTACCTATTCGTTCGTTGCGCTGTATACGGACCGATTGGATCTTTATGTCCCTCGGACCAGGAACACTCCAGCCCAACGTCTGTCATTTGCTGTTGTGGTCCCTTCTGCTTGGAATGACCTTGCCCTCCTCTGCGGGCAAAACTATTGTCTGGGTTCTCCTCCTCATTTGCTCGTTCCCTCAAGACGTTTCTCTTTCCCCGGGGCTTCTACACTGAGAGCGCCTCTGAATAGTCCATACTGCGAGAGGCGCTTTAGAAATTCTCAGATACAATACAATACAGTTTATGGTCAGTGTCTGCGCGGACGAGGTCCTTGTGTAGCGATGGATTTCATCTGCGCCTGTTGAATTCGCTTGACAAACAAATTCCTTCGTGCTGCGAACACCGTTGATGTCCACGACCTTGACATTCTCACTATCAATAAGTCGTGAGGCATTCCTCCTATTCTATTCTATTCTATTCTATTCTATTCTATTCTATTCTATTCTATTCTATTCTATTCTATTCTATTCTATTCTATTCTATTCTATTCTATTTACGGATTTATAAAGCGCCTCTCATAGTACAACCTAATCAGAGGCGCTTCCAGTGCGAAGGGCCCCTCGAAAAAAGAAAAGTCTTAAGAGAACGAGCAGAAACAGTAGTGCCCCCAGATAGCAACCTCCTGCTCCGATACCATGATGCGTAATCGAAATCGTAATCTCCAGATTTCTAGAGCGCTCCAAAAAGCGAGGACGCGGGAAACAGCCTATTCACAGGCGCTCAGTCAAAACAGTATGCATAGACAGGTGTGGTCAGAATCGGTTCCTGTTCAACTCGATTAAAGCAAGCCTCCTACATTGGTTTTACGGGATCAACGTTCGAACGAAAATAAGTAATTTATAGCCTCGGAAAGATACGATTTAAAGGTGTCTAAGCAGAGTTTAACTATAATATACTGTCGTATGCTATTGCCAATGTTTTCAAGGATTATGCCGCTCACCATGTAACTCAGAGGTGTAAATATCTGGGAACGGGCTCGCCGAGCCCTCTTCCAGAACTATAGCCCCATTTTGCTCAGGCGCCTTCGGCACCATGACCCGCCTCTTGCTGTAAAATATTGCCACTGGCCCACCATTAAACATAAACAGAAATATAATAATCTACTGCAATAAATATAACAATCTTATACTATAATTCTTAAAGTTTGTCCTTCCGTATGTATGTATGTATGTTTGCAATGCATCGCTGTCCGGCTAAAGGCTCCGAAACGGAACGGTTTAGCGAGTTGAAAAAATTTACAAAGCATTATTACGCAACGTCTAGGTCAACGCGACTATTTTCAGTTCGCAATTTTATTTAAACGCCGATATATGGCCATTTTAAATTTAACTTTTCAGCGAGCTTATTTCAATACCGCCCATAGTAAGGCCTTGTTCACGTCACGCATGCTTAATAAGCAATCTTACGTCACACGGAGCATCTAGCAACCAATCAGAAGTCGCCACGGGCGAATTTCTAGGTCAGCGCAACCATTTACAGATTTGGTGACCTAATTACACTAAGCTCACATTTTTTGCAACCACGGCCATTGCCGATTTTCTAGGTCAAAGCAACTCGAAACTTACTTTAGCTATTCGAATTTCTATCTCATCCCAATTACTTTCAGCTCATAATTTGCTTTCAATTCCGATTTATGGACATTATAAGCATGTCCATTAATATGCAATCTTAAATTACGTCACGCGGCTAAATATGCAATCTTACGTCACGCTGGCCAACGGCAAATAATACGCCTATTATAATTTAGAAATAACCCGTGTAGTACGGGGAACAAAATAATACGCCTATTTCAGGTAGAGATAAACCGTAAAGAACGGGGAACAAAATAATAATATTGCCTATAATTATAAGGTAGAGATAACCCGTGCAGTACACGGGCAAAGCAACTATGTTCACCTCTAAATATCGTTTCCATTCAGATATATGGACATTTTTTAAATATTTGAAGCCCATCAGCAAATATAGTAAGTAAGTAGCTTTATTTGCAGCCGTTAAAAATTACGTCTGGGGAAAACCCGGGCGAACGCCGGGTAAAAATTGCTAGTATAAAATATTGCATAGATGCCTCATATATTTATTATGTGCATTTTACATTAAAAAATAAAAAATATATATAGGACATGCCTCTCTCTCTTTCTCTCTCTCTCTCTCTCTGTCTCTGTCTGTCTGTCTGTCTGTCTCTGTCTGTCTCTCTCTTCCTCTGTCTGTCTATACCTCTCTGTCTCTGTCTCTGTCTCTGTCTCTGTCTCTGTCTCTGCCTCTCTCTGTCTCTGCCTCTCTCTGTCTCTGTCTGTCTGTCTGTCTTCCTCTGTCTGTCTACCTCTCTGTCTCTGTTTCTGCCTCTCTCTGTCTCTCTCTGTCTCTCTCTTCCTCTGTCTGTCTACCTCTCTCTCTCGTCTGTCAATCTCGCCATTCCTCCATTTTCCTCTTTCCTGCATCTTTCCACTCACGACTGAAAACCACTCTTCAACCTAATCTATCCTGATTCCACTCCTGCGCCACCCCACGGCCACCATCATCATCAATTTACACCACAGCACCATGCCGTCTCCTCGGCTTCACCTCCCCGGATTCTGGCCTGGCACCGGAACGGACAAAACAACCTGGCTCGAGCGGACTTGATTTTGTATAGCACCAATGAATAAACTGGTCTCCCATCGCAGTTTTTGCATGGCGCTGAGAAATTGAGATTTACATTACATTACATATATAGTTCCCACGTGGTTTTTTGGGTGCACAACAACCTTCTGAACATTTTAAATGCATTTGCCAAGATTATACCCAAAATAATTATTATGACAAACTCTAAATTCCTTACATTTGCCGACGGACTACGACGTGACCTTTCAATGAAAGGCTTTTTCTGTAGAAGCGTAAACGTAGCAACGTCGCTTCACACTGCCGTCTTTTCAATTAAACACCATTTGGAGTCCTGACCCATTTGGATCTTGAGTTCATACCCCTCCCCGTCTATTGATTATGTTTTGACTAAGCGCCTCTGAACAAGCTGGTTCCCGTGATTTCGCTTTTTTTGGCGCACTAGAAATATCGAGATAACGATTACGATTATTGTTACGATTACGATTTCGATTAATATTACGATTACGATTACGATTACGATTACGTTACGATTACGATAACGATTACGATTACTATTACGATAACGATAACGATTACTATTGCGATTACGATCACGATTACGATTACGATTACGATAACGATTACGATAACGATTACGATTACTATTACGATTACGATAACGATTACGATTCGTCTTAACTTCTTCAGATAACCGGGTTTCGAACCAAGAACGCAGAAGATAAAGTTATCGCTCACTTACCCGACTCGTTGCATCGTGTTCTGTTGTCGATGTGCGTGGTTAAGATCCGATCCAATCCGCCTCAGAGTTGTCAGTTCGATTCCTGGTGTAGCTCTCCAGACAACGTCTTTCGCATATAGTTATGTATACACACTGTTGTTGTGTATGTTTCAGCATACAACGTTTTGTATATATTTCAGCATACAACGTTTTGTATATATTTCAGCATACAACGTTTTGTATATTTCTGTATACACTGTTTTGTATAATTATATTTCTGTATACGCTCTATTCGTACTGTATAATGTTTATGAAAACAATAATATTGTTTAAGCTTCTGTATACGCACTATTGGTATATGTTCCTGAAAACAATGCTTTGTATATATTTCTGTATACGCCCTATTCGCATATATTTCTGAAAACAATGTTTTGTGTATGTTTTCTGAATACGATGGTCTGTAGAAACACTTCTCTCTTCTCAGCTGTGGTTTAGCGACGACTATTCAGGCTCGATCGAATCGCAGAAACCTCAAACGCCGATCAACTGGAAGAGAGAGAGAGAGAAGCTGCGACTGTCGCCTACATTCATCTGGACCAACACAAACTGCGTTTAACAGCGCACACGCCAGAGAGGAGGACCGGGCCAGTCAATAAGGCCAGTTGGGCGCAGGCCAGCCAGTCAGTGAAGCCAGTTGGTCGACGCAATAACTAAAGGAAGTCTCTGATTGCGTCGCCGGCTTCGGTGAGACCAGTGTCTTTTGGAACTAACGAGGCTTTCTGTTATTATGCATTTATAAAGCGCCAATAGCTAATGACCTAGCATCGATCGATTGCGCTAAGCAATTATTAGTGAAGGACGTGCTCAATGCCGCTACACAGTAACCTACTCAGGAGAGGAGGCTCGAATCCATACTCTCCGCTGTAGGCAAATTATAATTGAAACTGTAGCTGTAGATGTAATTGTAATTGTAATTGAAGCTGGAGTTGTAGGTGTAATTGTAAATGTAATTGAAGCTGTAGTTGTAGGTGTAATTGCAATTGTAATTGAAGCTGTAGTTGTAGGTGTAAATGTAATTGAAACTGTAGCTGTAGATGTAATTGCAATTGTAATTGAAGCTGTAGTTGTAGGTGTAAATGTAATTGAAACTGTAGCTGTAGATGTAATTGCAATTGTAATTGAAGCTGTAGTTGTAGGTGTAATTGTAATTGAAACTGTAGCTGTAGATGTAATTGCAATTGTAATTGAAGCTGTAGTTGTAGGTGTAATTGTAATTGAAACTGTAGCTGTAGATGTAATTGCAATTGTAATTGAAGCTGTAGTTGTAGGTGTAATTGTAATTGAAACTGTAGCTGTAGATGTAATTGCAATTGTAATTGAAGCTGTAGTTGTAGGTGTAATTGTAATTGAAACTGTAGCTGTAGATGTAATTGCAATTGTAATTGAAGCTGTAGTTGTAGGTGTAATTGTAATTGAAACTGTAGCTGTAGATGTAATTGCAATTGTAATTGAAGCTGTAGTTGTAGGTGTAAATGTAATTGAAACTGTAGCTGTAGATGTAATTGCAATTGTAATTGAAGCTGTAGTTGTAGGTGTAATTGTAATTGAAACTGTAGCTGTAGATGTAATTGTAATTGTAATTGAAGCTGTAGTTGTAGGTGTAATTGTAATTGAAACTGTAGCTGTAGATGTAATTGCAATTGTAATTGAAGCTGTAGTTGTAGGTGTAATTGTAATTGAAACTGTAGCTGTAGATGTAATTGCAATTGTAATTGAAGCTGTAGTTGTAGGTGTAATTGTAATTGAAACTGTAGCTGTAGATGTAATTGCAATTGTAATTGAAGCTGTAGTTGTAGGTGTAATTGTAATTGAAACTGTAGCTGTAGATGTAATTGTAATTGTAATTAAGCTGGAGTGGTAGGGGTAATTGTAAATGTAATTGAAGCTGTAGTTGTAGGTGTAATTGTAATTGAAACTGTAGCTGTAGATGTAATTGTAATTGTAATTGAAGCTGGAGTTGTAGGTGTAATTGTAAATGTAATTGAAGCTGTAGCTGTAGATGTAATTGCAATTGTAATTGAAGCTGTAGTTGTAGGTGTAATTGTAATTGAAACTGTAGCTGTAGATGTAATTGTAATTGTAATTGAAGCTGGAGTTGTAGGTGTAATTGTAAATGTAATTGAAGCTGTAGTTGTAGGTGTAATTGCAATTGTACCTGAGCTGTGACTGTAATTGCAATTTTAAAAACCGGACTCAAGAGGTCGTTTTCGTCTGTCATAAGTACTCATAACTACAGTCAAGCTAAAACGTTCGATTATTTCTGCACATTTAGGACTATTTATTTGCACAAAATTTGTCCAATTAAGATGAATCCATAATGCTTCTAAACCTCGCTTTTCGCCAAGAACTAAAATAGGCTTCCTATATAGGAATCACTGGATCGATAATGGAACGAAAATGAGGAGTTTATAGCATCGGAAAGATCAGATTTAAAGGTGTGTGTGTGTGATACGTTTATTTAACTACGCCGTCGTATCGACGATGATTGGCGTCCAATTTAAAGGTGTCCAAGCAGAGCTTAAATATTGTTCAGGTATTTTGCTCTTAGTGACATCTTGTGGCTGCCTGTGCCGTTCACGTCGAGCTTTTATTAGCATTCGTGCTAAACATTACAATCTAGTGGCGGAGTTTTTCTATTACAAGGTTTAATAATAATAATAATAATAATAATAATAATAATAATAATAATAATAATAATAATAATAATAATAATAATAATAATAATAATAATAACAATCTTTTCTTTATTGAAGCGCTTGACAAACGCACAGCGCTGTACATTTACATGTTATGCAATTGAAACAATAATTCACAAAAACACAAATAACAGAAGACATAAATCTTAACTACTAACAGAACAGACAGCCTGCAATACACGGCGCTAATAGCAGCCTACAAAGCATGTCCGCCTACGGATCTCGATCTCGGTACCTCTCGCTCTCTATGCCAGTGTGTTATCCAATGCGCTACCCACCACCCCAATGTCGTATTTTGACATCAAAGACCGTTGATGACATTTCGTTTAGGTAAGGTAAGATCAGATTTGGTAAGGTAAAAAGGTAACGGTAGGTAAGATAACGTAGGGTTGGGCAAGAAAAGTTAAGGTAGGATAAGGCAAGGTAATTTTAGGTAAGCTTAATTAAGGTTAGATAAGCCTATTTAAAAAAAGATAAGCTCAATTAGGGCAAGATAGGGTTAGTTAAGGGAAGATAAAGTTAGATTAGATTAGCTATAGGGTAAGGGCCGCTAGGGTAATTTATGGTTGGATAAGGTTGGGAAAAGGAGGATCAGGTGAGGGGAGGTAACGCTAGGTGACATGGGGCAAGTTAAGATAAAGAACGCGCATTTAACCTATCGTAAGATAAATAATTAAGGATATATTAAGTAGTATAAGTAAAGTTAAAGGGTAAAGTAAGGTAACATGGAAAGTAAAAAAAGGTAAATGAATGTTATACGAGTTAGGTCTTGTTTTGAACGGACCTCGATCCGAATATCGGCCGAAACACGAACAGTTATGTTCCATCCATATCTAGGATGGAACAGACTGTATGGTCGACGCAAACGGCGCTGTCAGCCATAAATACTGGAAAATGCAATACTTTGTTAAACACCTCTAGAACGCTTGCAACCGATGCTATATATAGGTCGCCAACGACTGGGTTTATTACCTCAAGCTCGAAAGAAGCATAAGTTTACGGTTAGTAAGTAAAATACGTTAGCACGGAAAGTAAAGATAAAACTCCTCCACTAACCAAGCTGTGGTAGTGCCAGTCCTAAGCCTGGAGACAGAGGAGGGCGACGCTAATCATCTTTGTTATAACACAGAGTCGTTAAACAGCATCTAACTAACTAAAGCAAGGTAACAGAATGTAATTCGATGTTAGGTCTTGCTTTGAGGATGGTCTTCGTCACAGTCTGTGCCATCCATGTCTGTATCTTGTTTCATTCAATTGCTATTCGTCTTATGAATTATTCCACGACTTCATGTTACCTGTCCATGTGAATTTAGGTCATCATTGAGCTCAGTGATCCTGAAACTGTGCTTTGGATAATCTCCTTCTCCAGGCAGTCTTCGCTGGACAGTTAATGCTGGATAGTTAACCTATACAATGCAGGAGCGTGATCGTTTCCGGTGTTTAACGACGTCTTATGGCCGCCAGGGTCGTTTACGTCGACCTTCGTTACGTAGTCTCACTGTAAACTCATTTCAGAGACGCTGAATTAACAACACAATGTGTGTGTGTGTGTGTGTGTTTCCTTTTTAACGACCAGCTGTGTGGTAACAAAGACCATTAGCGTCGCCCTCCTCCTTTATCCAGGCTTGGGACTGGCACTGTCAGAAAGCGAACAGTGGCGTTTTTTGAGGTGTCTAACAAAGTATTACAATTTCCAGTGTTTTACGACATGACCGCCGTAGCCGTTTACGTTGACCTTATCTGACCTAGTCTGAAATGTTAATTTATTTCATGGAAAAAGCGCAATTAAGTTGTAATTTAACAACAGCGTGTCATTACAAGTAGTAGTTTCAGTTCAACGATACTGTAATTGTAATTGTAATTAGCAACTTCTATTGCGCCGGTGCCTAATGCACAAGGCATCAACCGATGGCACATCAAAACCAATCCATAATCAGGTCAACATCCAGAAAATCAGTCCGTAAGAGACAGAGAGGCAGCCTACGGTGGATAAGCAGTTTGAAAGAGGTAAGTTTTCAGCCGAGAACTGTGTAACAGGTAATAGCAATGATCATCAGCGTCTTCCTCCTATTTCATACGGGTTCTGGCATTAGAACACAGACGCGCAGTGGCGGAGTTTTTATTGTACAAGCGAGTTTCTCCAGTTACCTCCTTTCTCGAGGCTTGGGACTGGCACTGCCACAGGTGGATAGTGGCTGTGTAAATAGGGTAATGGCGGAGTCATTGTACAAGTAGTAGTAGTTTCAGTTTAACGACACTGTTGTTTTGACAATGGACAATGACCATTAGCGTCGCCCTTCTTCTTTATCCAGGCTTGGCACTGACACTGACAGAGTGCAATCAGTGGCGGAGTTCGTCGCCCTCCTCGCAGTAGAATTACATATAGCGTCGGTTACTAGAACGTTTTATATATATATATATATATATATATATATATAGTCTAATTCTTGCCAATGATTCAACGTATAATTCAATTTCAAAGTGCTTTACCTGTGTACATAACATCAGCATTGCGAAATTGTCAAAGGAATAATAGGAAAAATCTCCCACATCCTCAACAGACTCAGGTGCATCGTTACCTTCTATTTCTTCATTTGTTCATCGACGCTTCAACCAAATTCGAAGAACTGGATGAGACGCCATGAGGTTGTTTTCTCTGTTCTTTGTTCATTTCAGATTTATATGAGCAAAATTAAGTCAGACAATTTCGATTTAATAAAACATCACAGCATAAGTTTCCAGCCAGAAAGTCGAGGATACCGAAACGACGTCTTTCTCACAACTACAGTCAAGATAAAACTGTCGATTATTTTTCCGCATTTAGGACTATTTATTTGCGCATATTTGCGATAAAGATGAATCCATAAAAGTTTCTAAAACTCGCTTTTTATTTAGCCAAGAACGTTACTTTATAATATAAAGTATATCGATATTATCGATAGCAAAAGAACCAAAACAAGCTTCCTACATAGGGATCGCAGGATCGATAGTGGAACGAAAATGATGAATTTGTAGCATCTGAAAGATCCGATATAAAGGTGTCCAAGCAGAGCTTAACTATTGTACAAGTATTTTGTGCTTAGTGACATCTTGTGGCTGCTGTGCCGTTGACGTCGAGCTTTTATTAGCATTGGTGCTAAACATTACAATCTTGTGGGGGAGTTTTTCTATTACAAGGTTTAACGTAGTTTTGTGTTATCAAAGGCCGTTGATGACATTTCGTTTAGGTAAGGTAAGATAAGATTTGGTAAGGTAAAATGGTAACGGTAGATAAGATAACGTAAGGTTTGGCAAGGAAAGTTAAGGTAGGATGAGGCAAGGTAATCTTAAGTAAGCTTAATTGAGGTTCGCCCGTTTGATAAGCCTATTTATGAAAAGATAATCTTAATTAGGGCAAGATAGGGTTAGTTAAGGCAAGATAAGGTTAGATTAGATTAGCTAAGGTAAGGGCCGCTAGGGTAATTTAAGGTTGGATAAGGTTGGGTATAGGAGGATCAAATGAGGGGAGGTAAGGTACCGATAGATGACATGCGGCAAGTTACGATAAAGAACGCGCAGTTAATCTGCCGTAAATAATTAATTAAGGTAATATTAAGTAGTATAAGTTAAGTTAAAGGGTAAAGTAAGGTAACATGGAAAGTAAAGGAAGGTGAATGAATGTAAGACGACGTTTGGTCTTGTTTTGAACGGACCTCGATCCGAGTATCGGCCGCAACACGAACAGTTATGTTCGATCCATATCTAGGATGGAACAGACTATGTATGGTCGACGCAAGCGGCGCTGTCAGCCATAAATACTGGAAAATGCAATACTTTGTTAAACACCTCTAGAACGCTTGCAACCGATGCTATATATAGGTCGCCAACGACTGGGTTTTATTACCTCAAGCTCGAAAGAAGCATAAGTTTACGGTTAGTAAGTAAAATACGGTAGCACGGAAAGTAAAGATAAAACTCCGCCACTAACCAGGCAGTGGTAGTGTCAGTCCCACGCCTGGATAAAGGAGGACGGCGACGCTAATCATCTTTGTTATGACACAGAGTCGTTAAACAGCATCTAACTAACTAAAGCAAGGTAACAGAATGTAATTCGATGTTAGGTCTTGCTTTGAGGATGGTCTTCGTCACAGTCTGTGCCATCCATTTGTCTATCTTGTTTCCTTCAATTGCTGTTCGACTTATGAATTATTCTACGACTTTATGTTACCTGTCCATGTGAATTTAGGTCATCATTGAGCTCAGTGATCCTGAAGCTGTGCGTTGGATAATCTCCTTCTCCAGGCAATCTCCGCTGGACAGTTAATGCTGGATAGTTAACCTATACAATGCAGGAGCGTGATCGTTTCCGGTGTTTTACGACGTCTTATGGCCGCCAGGGTCGTTTATGTCTTTACGTCGACCTTCGTTACATAGTCTCACTGTAAACTCATTTAAAAGACGCCGAGTTAACAACATAATGGATGGATCCTCAGTTTAACGGCAGCTTATGACAACATAGGCCGTTGCCGCCGACAAAGATTAGTTTTTGGCATATTACAGCTCATATATAACAACATAATATATTGTTTCGGCTTAACGACACTTTCATATCGAAGATGATGATTAGTGTCGGAGGCAGAAAGCAACCTCGTACTCCACGTTTAAATTGCGACCGAGCCACCCGCAATAAAGATCCGAGAAATTAATCTCTGATAAACCGACCCGACCGGGAAGCGAACCCGGGGCGCCGGCGTGACGAGCGGGCTACCAGCCCACTCGGCCACTCAGGATCTCTAACAACATAATGTGGTGGGTAATGTATATATAACATCGGGCGTAAGCGTTTTAGAGGTGTCTAACAAAGTATCAAATTTTCCAATGTTTAATGACATTGCCGCCACAGCCGTCGACTTTATCTTACATAGTCTGAAATGTCAATTTATTTCACGGAATAAACGCCAGTAAGTTGCGATTTAACGACACCTATGAACGTAACTTAAGTGGAACTGGGAGCTGAACAAATGCGATTCGTTTGGTAATCAATATATATCGTCGGTTGTAAGCGTTTTGGAGGTGTCTAAAAAGGAATTTAAATTTTACGAGTTTAACGACAGCTGCCATGTGTCATAACATAGATGATTGGATATGATTAGCATCGCCCTCTTCCGTTTTCCAGGTTTGGGTTTGGCGCCACCAATGCTATTGTCTCTTACTTGTTTGCTTGTTTACTGTTTAACGACCACTTTGTGGTAAAAAGACCATTAGCGTCGCCCTCCTCCTTTATCCAATCTTGGGACTGGCACTGACAGAGTACGAGCAGTGGCGGAGTTTTGTCTAACTTATCTTTTGGATGTTAAAATCGGGCCGATGGATGGATGGATCCACAGTTTAACGGCAGCTTATGACAACATTGGCCGTTGCCGCCGACAAAGATTATTTTTGGCATATTACAGCTCTTTTTTTGATAAAAAATCGGGCCGAATGGTAAATATTATTATTATAGCATCTGGCTTCACGTTTTAGAGGTATCTAACACGGTTTTGAATTTGCATCTTACCTAATCTGAATGTAACTTAAGTGGCACAGGAAGCAGAACAAATGCAGTTCGTTTGGTAATCAATATATATCGTCGGTTGTAAGCGTTTTGGAGGTGTCTGAACAGGAATTTAAATTTTACGAGTTTAACGACAGCTGCCATGGCTTTTTCCGTTGACCATGCCTTACTTAAGCAACCTTCTTAGCAGCAGATTGCATGGATGAATCCGGAACTTTACGACAACTTATGACATCAAAGGCCGTTGACTAATTTGGAAATGTCAACAATGCAGTGAAAACGATATTAGTTTTAGTGTCCGAAAGACAGCTTTAAAGGTGTTAAAACAGAACTTTACAATGTCACTAATGTTCATTGTTTTACGACATAAACTAATGGATTTAACAATGTCTATGATAAGCGTATTATGAAAAGATGATATTCAAAGGAAATGAAATAATATTTTCCCGCAATAGTCACACTATTGCGATCTCCATTCGAGATACTCGTTTATCGACTGATGTGCCTCTTTTAAGTGGCGCTATATAAATTTGCAATTACCATTACCATCGACTGTGTAGAAAATGTGCTGACCATTTATGTCTTCGTCTTTTGTTGACCATATATTCTCCAGTAGATGTGGGTGTTTGTCGTATCCTTCTCTGGCTCTGGACCCACTGCGTGGAGCAATCTTCCCGACCATAATTATGTGAGCAATGCGCCATCTCCGGAGACATTCAAATTACGGCTCCAGACCTCGCTTTTCGCCAAGAACGTTACTTTACATCGATAGCAAAAACTAAAATAGGCCTCCTACATTGGCATCGCTGGATCGATTATGGAACGAAAATGAGGAGTTTATAGCATCGGAAAGATCCGATTTAAAGGTGTCCAAGCAGAGCTTAATTAAATATTGTACAGGTCTTTTGTTTTTAGTGACATCTTGTGGCTGCCGGTGCCGTTGACGTCGAGCTTTTATTAGCATTCGTGTTAAACATTACAATCTTGTGGGGGAGTTTTTCTGTTACAAGGTTTAACGTCGTCTTCTGACATCAAAGGTCGTTGATGACATTTAGCTTTGGTAAGGTAAGATAAGATTTGGTAAAGTAAAAAGGTAACGGTAGGTAAGATAACGTAAGGTTAGGCAAGAAAAGTTAGGGTAGGATAAGGCAAGGTAATTTTAGGTAAGCTTAATTAAGGTTGAAAAGCATATCTGAGGTAAGATTAGCTCAATTAAGGCAAGACAGGATTAGGTAAGGCAAGATAAGGTTAGATTAGATTAGCTAAGTAAGGATGGGTATTGTGATGTAGGCCTAGGTATGGATAAGGTTGGGTATAACAGGATCAGGTGAGGGGAAGTAAGTTAATGCTAGATGACACGCGGCAAATTAAAATAAAGGACGAGCAGCTAATCTGCTGTAAGATAAATAATTAGTAGTGTAAGTTAAGTTATTGGGTAATAAAAAAGTAAAGTAAGTAAGTGTGTTCTTTATTAAACGCTGGCAAACGCACGGCGCTGTACATACAAAGTTATACAAAGTTATCAAATAGTAGCGAAAAAGTTAGTAAAATAGTAAACTAAAAAACACTATAATATTATGGCTTAGCTGTTCAACATCCTAGCCAGGAAACCACGCCTGGTGAGGGAATCAAATGTAGAAAGAACACGGTTATGTGATCGTGGGCGCAAATCGTGACCAGTATATAGGACAGGGGGTAGTACTAGTAGGTAATGAAGGATATGTCCGGGATTATTTAAGATATTTCTAAAAAGGTCATGGTCGGCTTTTTACAGAGTTCCTCAAAAGTGGGGAAAGATTTTGGTAGGAAGCCAAAGCGTACCAGCTTGCGGACCACAGCACTTAGAGAGTCACGTTCCTGTTTGCTGGCAAAGCCCCACCAAACTTGGGAACAATAAAGCATTAATGTAAGGTAACATGGAAAGTAAAGGAAGGTGAATGAATGTAAGACGACGTTTGGTCTTGTTTTGAACGGACCTCGATCCGAGTATCGGCCGCAACACGAACAGTTATGTTCGATCCATATCTAGGATGGAACCGGTAATGTAAAGTCGACGCAAACGACTAGGGCGGCCATGAACGTTAAATACTGGATATTTCAATACTTTATTAAACACCTCTAGAACGCTTACGCCCGATGCTATATATATATATCTCCAAACAACCGGTGTTTGATTTATTTCATTATAAATGAAATGTTTAATTAAGTTATCCTGTTATGTAAATAACTGTTAACGATACTTTATTGTAATTAGATGCATGTTGCAATAAAATGTGTATATAATACATGTATAAATTACACATCTGTGCTAAAATGCTGTTTGCATATAGCATTACATGTTGTTATAGAAAACCTAGAAAGAATGTCAATATCTTAGTAAACATTTTTGAAAAGAGCTTATTAGAGCCAAAAAAAGATCTGTGATAGCCAAAAAAGAGCTGATATAGCCAAAAAAAGAGCTGATATAGCCAAAAAAGAGCTGATATAGCCAAAAAAGAGCTGAATAAGTAAAAAAAGAGAGAGAGAGAGAGTTGGATTAAACACAAGGAAAACGGTAAGAAGAAAAAAAGAAGAAAAAAACAGAAAAAAGAGAAAGAAAGAAAAGAGAAAAAAAATATAGAGAATTGCAATAAAAAGAGCCAATGGGCCAAACAGAGCGGAAATACAACATAAACACAAAGACGTCAGCGGCCATAGTAGCCAAAGGATGTCGTTAAACAATTGGAATCATCATCACCGGTGTTTGAATGTCTGATGTGGACATTATTATTTGATTACGGTTATTAAGTAAAGTAAAGACATAACTGTGCCACTAACCTAGCTGAGGATGTGCCAGTCCCAAGCCTAGAGAAAGAGGAGGACGACAGTAATCATCTTTGTTATGGCACAATGTCGTTAAACAGCAACTTACTAACTTCTTTTCGTTCTCTGCCTTCCTAGGCAGGTTCGTACGTCCAATGTCGCCATTCGTGACGTTGTCTGGTTCTCTCCTCCATCATACAGTCCAACAACATCGTCATTGCTTAGTAACAGCCAACCAACCTTTTCATTAGAGCGCTGTCTTAAGACATATTTAAAACTTTATAGACTTATGATATTAAAGCATGCGACGCGGTGGCAGTTTAATATTTTCTTGTTTAGTCGTTCATTGGAGAGCTGTCTTTAGACACCTTTAAAATGTGGTAAACTAACGCTATATAAACATGGATTCCGGTAGTTATTTCGCTCCATCTTCTTTTCATTCTCTGCGTTGCTAGGCAGGTTCGTACGTCCAATGTCGCCATTCGTGACGTTGTCTAGCTTTCTCCTTCAACTTCCTGCAGTGTAATCCTCCTCCATGATCCAGTCCAACAACATCATTCTCGGTCTTCCTCTTGTCTTCTTGCCCTCTATTCTTCCCTCAATTATAGTTCTCAGTAGGAGTCTTCCCTCATAATGTGGCCCAACCATTTCCTCTGTCAGCTTCTGAGTATTACTATCAGGAATCTTTTTTTTCTTCCATCATCTGTAGTATCCCTTCATTTGTCCTGCGTTCCATCCAGCTGACTCTTTCCATCCTTCGCCATATCCACATCTCACAGGCCTCTAATCTTCTGATGTCTTCCTTCCTCAGAGTCCATGCTTCACAGCCGTATAGCATCACACTCCATATCATAGACTTGATAATTCGTTTCTTCATATTCTTATTTAGGGTTTCTCTCATTAATTCCTTTCTTACTAACTAAAGCAAGGTAAATGAATGCAAGACGACGTTAGGCTTTGTTTTGAGGAAGACGAACAATTCTATTCCATCCATTACCGTCTCTCGTCTCTCTCAACCACTGATCGAATAATGAATCAGTCGACGACTTCGTGTTACCCGTCCAAGTGGTATTACGTCATCATTGAACAGCGTGATCCTGAAACTGTGCCTTGGGTGATCCCATTCCCCATGCAATCTCCACTGGATAGTTGGAGATGGGTTGATCCAGAGTTTAACGACAGCTTATGACAACATAAGCCGTTACCGTCGATAAAGATTATTTTGGCATATTACAGCTCTACTATTGGATAGATAATACTGGAGAAGCTAATCCATGTACAATACAGGAGCGCGATAGTTTTCAGTGTTTAACGACATCTTATGGTTACGAAGGTCGTTTATGTCGACCTTCCTTACTTAGTCTGACTGTAAACTGTAATCTTGTTGCGTTTGTGTCAACGAGTTTGTGAAATAAAGGAATAGTAGTAGTAGTAGTAACTCATTTCAAGAAAACAGAACCTAACAAACGTAAGTCGATTGGTATGCTAAATATAGCATCGGGCGCAAGCGTTTTAAAGGTGTCTAACGAAGTATTACAAATTCCAGTGTTAACGACATGGCCGCCACAGCCGTTTACGCCGACCTTATCTTAACTAGTATTAATGTTAATTTATTTTACGGAACAAACGCAAACGACACTATGTAATAACAAAAAGGATTTTTTATCCATCTAGTTTAACTTGCGGAAAACTTGCTTGCTTGCTTGAGCCACAGGCTAAAAAGTCAAATCTTGCGACGACTAATTCGATCACTTACAATCATTCAATCGTCATGAAACTTGGCAGATAGACTCGCCCTCGCAGACACTTCATTCTATAAAAATTTCAGCTCCCCAAAAAAGGCTAGCTTATAGAATCGGGGACTCAACTTTTCGATTCGGGGAATCCCCTTTTCCGATACGCAGCGTTGCCATTGGCCAGCGTTGCCATTGGCCGCAACAAAACGGGCGCGCTGCCTCATTAAACGCATGCTATGTCGTAAAATGAACGCGGACTATATATTTGTAGAGGTAACTGCTTCATAAGACCCATTATAGGATACTAGATGGATATAGTAAAAAACTTTGTTTTTACGGGCTGTATTTTATTATCCATTTAGTTTAACTTACGGAAATCTTGAATATATGTAACTATGTCTGAGCCACAGGCTAAAAAGTCAAATCTTGCGACGACTAATTCGATCACTTACAATCATTCAATCGTCATGAAACTTGGCAGATAGACTAGCCCTCGCAGACATTTCATTCTATAAAAATTTCAACTCCCCAAAAAAGGCTAGCTTATAGAATCGGGGACTCAACTTTTCGAATCGGGGAATCCCTTTTCCCATACGCAGCGTTGTCATTGGCCGCAACAAAAACGGGCGCGCTGCCTCATTAAACGCACGCTATGACGTAAAATACATGAATTATCGAGATTCATTAGTTTAATTCGGCATTGGAGTCAAAAGGCTATTACGATCTCAGTTCGACCGATGAGCCTCTTTGAAGTGGCGCGATATAAATTTGCAATTACCATTACCATGACCATTACCATCGACTGTATGGAAAATGTGTCGACCATTGTACTTTCGTCTTTTGTTGACCTTATCCAACAGATGTGAGTGTTTTGTCATGTCCTTCTCTGTCGCTGGATCCACTGCATGCCATGGGACAGTCTTCCCCACCATGTGAAGAATGCTCCATCTCTGGAGATATTCACATAACAGTTCAAGACCTATCTTTTTAAACTACCGCATAACTTTAATTGATTCTTTAAAACCCATATTAACTCCGCCACTGTTCGTACTCTGATAGTGCCAGTCCCAAGTCTGGATGAAGGAGGAGGGCGACGCTAATGATCTTTGTTATCACACAGTGTCATATGGGTCAGAGACCTGGACCATCAGGAAAGATGAGATTAAGAAATTAGAAGCTTTTGAGATGTGGATCTGGAGAAGGATGGAGAAGGTGAGCTGGACTGAGCATATAACTAATGACGAAGTACTACAAATGGTTGATGAAAACGATCGCTAATAACAACAATAAGAGAAAGACAGAAGAACTGGGTGGGGCACGTATTAAGAGGAGACTCCCTCCTGAAAGAAATCATAGAAGGGAGAATGGTAGGGAAAAGAGGGAGGGGAAGACCGAGGCAGATGATGCTGGGATGGATGGCCGACGGATACAGCGAACTAAAGGAAAAAGCACAGCACAGAGAAGAGTGGCGTCATTGGAAGTTGGAACCTGCCGAAGGGCAGAGAACTTAAAGAAAAAAATGTCATCAAACTGAAACTACTTCTAAACATATATCGCGCTCTTTAGGCGCTTTTCTTCGGCCTCGGTCGTTCCACGGCGCTATATAAATCTTTTATTATTACCTTTTAGCAGCACAGTGTGGACATACACTGACACGAGCCACCGAGTCAGCTGCAAAAATGTTGCAGACAAATCCGATGAGACAGACAGCAAAATTAGACTTATTTCCTATTCTCCTCTTCAGAGGCTTAAGGTAGAATTTTTACTTTCGTAGCATCGACTCTCCCTCTGCACGAGACTCGGCTCTAACATTTGGACTCGAGCTTTGACATCCGACCGGACATGGGATTCCTTTTAAGTACGGACACTTTGATATTCGACGTATACCATTTGGATAATGATCGCCTTTTGCGACTCACAGAATGGACGCCAGGTAATAAATCCGGTCCCGGTTTTCGGCTCTACTGGAGAAATTTTTGTGCCCTTTCTTGGGGACTTTATAAAATGTACAACGAAGGAATAGAAGGAATATGAGGAATTTGACAAATTTGAGGAATACGATGGATAGGAGGAATAATAGACGGAATGAGAGGAATTGGAGGAATGTGAGGAAGAGTAGAAGGAATAAGAGGGGTATGAGGAATAGGAGGAATAGGAGGAATAGAAGGAATACGAAGTAATAGGAATAGGAAGTGGAATGAGAGGAATAGGCTGGAATATTAAGGATTGTGAAGGGCATGAGGAAGACTAGGAGATACAGGAAGAGGGTAATTCATATCTTGAAGGGGCGCTGTAACAAGTGCTCATACATACATAAATACATACATACATAAGAAGTCAAGGTTTAACGAAAGTTTCCTGCGAGGAAACAGGACCAGGAAACACGTTGTTATTGGCAGAATTGCGATTTTACAGGAAGGACACTAATGGAAGAATGGTGGGGGCACAGGCATAAGCTGGACCTGAACTTTAATATATGTAAGAAAGCAATGCGTGGGGCAACGCTTCTGTAAGGTTCTGTAAAGGCGATATGTGAATTTGTTTCGTATCATACATACACATCTAGAAACGAGGACATCCTATAATAGTATCTCTTCTTGCGACCTAAACTTGCACCAGAATGAATAGCAGGTCCAATTATCATAATGGCTTTCGTACAAATATATTCAGTTTATATAGTACATGTTTCACATAATTATCAATAAATATTTATATAGATCATATCTTTAATGTATCCTTATATATATCGTACATAAATGTAACTACTATGATAATTTACTATGAAAATAAATTATTATAATAAATTATATATGAAATATTTATTTACAGTATACATGTATATTAGTGTACAAGAATAATACGTAACGCATCAAATAATAAATATACAGTAGTTATAGTAATAGTAATAGTAATAGTAATAGTAATAGTAATAGTAATAGTAATAGTAATAGTAATAGTAATAGTAATAGTAATAGTAATAGTAATAGTAATAGTAATAGTAATAGTAATAGTAATAGTAATAGTAATAGTAATAGTAATAGTAATAGTAATAGTAATAGTAATAGTAATAGTAATAGTAATAGTAATAGCAATAGTAATAGTAACAGCAATAACAGTATACTCGTATATACTCGTAAGCTTATATAGTATTGCTTTTGTGCTTGTTGAGAAGAGTTATAGTTTGGATATCGTCTGTACTTTAAATTGGTTGATTTCCTTTTAAGTTTTTAAGTCGAGTCTGTTTTTTCTGAACTGTTGAAAGTATTTGACCGGCCGTTGCACCACTGAAGTCCATTGATCAGAGGAAAATGCCTCCTGCACTTGAAATGAGAACCATCCGCCATATTTATCTGCTTCCGGCTTATCTACAGATGGCATCCATCGAACCAATATGGCCGTCTGCTATGGCATCGTCGAAATTACTACGATCTAAAGCTATCAACCTCCTCCTCCTCGTCCTCTTCCTCCTCCTCTTCTCCCTCCTCTTTTTCCTCTTCTTTCTCATCCTCCTCTTTTTCTGACCTCTTCTCCTCTTCTTTTCCCTCCTCCTCTTCCACTCCTCCTCCTCCTCTCTTTCTCCTCCTCTTCTCTCTTCTCTTCTCTCTTCCTCCATCCCCATCTTTCTCCTCTTTTCACCGGACTCCTCCTCCATCCTCTAGTCTCTTCCTCCTCCTCCTCCTCCTTTCTCCTCCTCCTCCTCCTTCCTCCTCACTCCTCCTCCTCCTCCTCCTCCTTCTCTTCTCTCCTCCTCCTCCTCTTCTTCCTCCTCCTTTTCATCTCCTTGCTCCTACATTGTCTCGTCTTCTCCTCCTCCTTCTCCTCTTTCTTCCTCCTCCTCTTCCTCTTGTTTTCTCCTCTAGTTCCTCCTCCTCCTCTTCTTCTCTCCTCCTCCTTTCCGTTTGTCTGTCTGTCTGTCTTCTCATTATATTTGTTGTGATATCTGTGTCCTTTTGACTGTGTGTCTGGATATCTGACTCGCTTTCTTTGTTCTCCTAACTGTCCTATTCTCCATTCGGTATTTCCGCTGTCTCTCTGTCTGTGTATGTGTATCTCATGCCTCTGCTTCTCTGTGTGTGTGCCATTCTGTAATCCGCTGTCTCTCCCTTCCTATAGCTCCCTAACTGTTAATTGTCCTTCTGTCTGTACACCTTCCCCTCTCTCCCTATCTCTCTCCTTTTATATCCCCCGCATTCCCTCCGTTCCTTCTCAATCGTTCCTCTCTCCCTATCTCTCTCAATCGCCTTCCGCCTCCGTCCCTGGTCTATCTGCTTCCCACCGTCCGTCCCTCCCTCCCTCTCTTATTATCCCCATCTCTGTTTGTCTATCGGATAAGTAGTCTGTCCGTATGCCTGTTCGTATGTCTGTCTGTCTGTCTCGCTATGTATCCAGTCCTCTGTATTATGTTGGTTAGTGGATCCACAGTTTAACGGCAGCTTATGAAAACATAGGCCGTTGCCGCCGACAAAGATTAGTTTTTGGCATATTAGGCCTACAGCTCTTTTTTTGTTGGTTAGATGTCATGGATAGATAGATATTATTGGATGAATTCTTAATTCGCAATTGTCTTGAGACAAGATGACATAATCATTTTCCCATCCACAGATGAATAAGATCAATCCGTGCTGCCTTCCTTTAGTAGTCCATGCTGCTTTCCTCTAGCCGTCCTTCCATTATTTTCCCTGTGAACACAAAGGTTTTATTTTATAGAGACGGTTAAAAAAATTCTTCGTGTGGCCGCAAGGTGTCGCTAGTGACACGTCCAATTAAGACACAAAGGGCAAAGAGAATCAACCAAGAAATCGAGCGATCGATAGATCGAACGATCATTCAGTCAGTCAGTCAATCAATCAATCAGTCAATCAAAAAATCATACAAGAAAGCAAACAATTAGTCTTGTCAGTTCAGTGACTCAATCAATCGGTTAATCAAGCAATCAGACAAATCAATAAATTAGTCAATGAAACAGTCAATCAATCAGTCAATCAATCATTCAGTCAAACAGTAAGTCAATCAAAGAATCAGTCAATCAATCAGTCAATCACTATAATCCATAATTCAGTAATTCCATCCTTCTTTCTTTCTTTCCTTCATTAATTAATTCATTAATTCATTAATTCATTCATTCATTCATTCATTCTGTCCGTTCGTTCGTCCGTCAGTCTGTCCGTCCGTCCGTCTGTCTATCTGTCCGTCCGTCTGTCTGTCTGTCTGTCTGTTTGTCCGTCTGTCTGTCTGTCTGTCTGTCTTTCTTGAAGTCGACGTTGAAGTGACTTGCAAACCTTAAGATTGTCTTGAGGCGGTGGTGATGGCTTGGAGTGGATTATACCTTGAATTCTGCAATCTATGCATAAAACATCATCATCATCATCTTCAGTCTTAGCAACGTCACCACCATTCGCCGCAGCAGCTGACGTCAGCGATTGACATCCGTTCACGTCACCTTTTTGTCGCCTGGCAACCAATTTCCTACGTCACAAATACACATGCGTGTATAATTCCCACAGATAACAATTCATACTAACATTTATACATGAATGTATTTATATACACGCGCGCTCGCGTGTGCATCCACACACACACACACACACACACACACACACACACACACACACACACACACACACACACACTATGTCACAACAAAGATGATTAGCGTCGCCCACACACCTTTATCCAGGCTTGGGACTGGCATAGCGTACTGAATGGGGTAGTGGACATTTCAAGACACACATGCTAGCCCTGAGGCAGCCATGGGTATGAAGTATTTTTAGCGACTTAATTTTCTTAACATCGGCTTATGAGGTTCGGTGGCCAATCCTCTCCCTCGCCGTCTCATCTTCCCACCGACAGTGTAATGTCAGTGTAATTATTGTAGTGTGTTGGTTAATCTAGAACCATATTTCTGCGCTGGCGTGGATTTGAACCCCCGTCCTGTCGCTTGACAATCCAGCACGCTAACAACTACACTATCAAATGGATAATAAATTACCCGAAATTCGAGAAACGCCGAACGCCCTCGGGACCTTAAATTCTGAATTTATCCAGCAATCTGAAAGCGCGTCCAACTGAAAGCAGTCGCCACTTTCTGGAATTTCTGGCGACAGCTTTGTCTCATTTCGTATAGCCTAGTAGTAGTTTCAGTTTAATGACACTGTGGATGTTGCTAATTCCGCCCCACCTCTATATCCAGGCAATGGGACTGGCACTTTCAGCGTAATTAGGTGCACGGAGTTATTTTGTACGTGTTCTTGTTTACTGTTTAACGACCACTGTTGGTAACACAGACCATTAGCGTGCTGTATATATGCAGCACACTGGCACTATATGCATATAGTGGCAGTTCACATGTTTGAGAGGCCTTCATATCACAGTTGTAATTTCCGATGTTTACGCATTGCGGCAACATCTAATGGCTACTAGGTCCGTTGACGTCGCCCTCCTGCCTTATTCAGACTTATACTGGCACCACCTGAAAACAGCCGCCATTTATTATGTGGGCAGCACGGATCCAGTTATTCAGCTGTGCAATTGGGGATGTTGCTAATTCCGCCCCACCCTATACTGGCAATACCGTCAGTTTCTGCGTAATAGGTGCATATATATATATGTAGGCCTATGTATTTAAAAATATATATATATATAATGTGCTGCATATATATATATATATATATATATATATATATATATATATATATATATATATATATATATATATATATATATATATATATATATATATAGCACACATGCATACAAATATCTACTGTATGTTGTCTGTATATAAACTGTTTTTCATGTGTCTAGCTTCATAATTATGATTGCAGTTTTATATAGGCGTACCGCCTATAATTATAAAACTGCCCCAATGCCGAGTAGATGAAGACCTTGCTGACTTAAGATATTAAAGAAAGTGCCTAATTTATAGCGCTCGGATAAAGCTATTTGAAGGTGTCAAAAATCTGCTATTTGCATACTTTTAATACAACCAGCATTATCCTGGTAAATTTTAGGAAACGTTATTATCCAAAGTGCTCTTTCAGCTTTAATAGTTATATAGAACTTGGCAATATTTCACAGGTCTGTTAGATAACCGTAATTTTTACAGCGCACTGAGAAGTCATTTTTTAAGTGTATTAATATTCGAACAAAGGCTTTGAAAGAATCCATTGTTTTCCGGAATTTTTCCTAATCGACTCCAGAGCTAACACGGATAAATCCAGTAATAGACTTAGTTTTTATATGTGCCCTCGGATGATTAAAAAGACATTAACGACCCTAGTAGCCATAATAATATGGCGTTAGACTTTTGAAATAATAATAGGTTTATATAACTAAGTTAATAATAAGTAATAGGTTTCACATGTTTTTCGGATGATTTTAGATATCTTTCAAAAAATATTCGCTTTTTTATTAGAGCACATATGTTATATAGGTTATTATGTTTTATATTATTCGGAAGATTTTAGACACCTTTTAAAACTAGATATAGCCTAAAATAAGAGTACATAGGTTCTTACGCGTTAAATAGATAATTATATATTATTATATACTTTATTTCGCACAAAGCAGAACATGTCTGTTCTGTATAGCCAAAAAAGAGCTGAAAATTAATAGCCACAAAAAATGTACAAAAAGCAAAAGAGATGTTAAAAAAGTCAGGCGCTTATTAAAGAAAAAGAGCCATTATTATTAACAGAACGGAGATACAATAGAAACACAAAGACGTCGACGGCCATAGTAGCCAAAGGATGTCGTTTAACAAAAAGAAAATATCATCATCATCATACGCGTTTATGTGTTTCTGGATTGGTTGCTACACAATTTTAAAAAGATTCAGTTGAACGGTCTTTGATGCCGCAAGATACCGTTAAAAACGGGAATCCATACATCCAATAATTTCAATATGAAATATAATGCAAATGGGAATGCACACGCTTTTTATATAGCGACCGTATAATTATGGACTTGATCTTTTTCTTGCTGGCTCTGCTCCCCACTATCTTAGGTCATATTGTACCCCAGTATCTTCTCTGCCCAGTCGTTCCTCTCTTCGGTCCTCGACCCGTGGTCACTTGGCTGTCCCGCGGGTGCGTACTTCTACGACCCAGTCTAGGAGTTTCGCTATTGTGGGTCCTACTAGCTGGAACCGATTGCCTCAGTCCCTCCGGGCCGACCTTTTTCCATTTCACTTGACCAGTTCCGCAAGCGCCTGAAAACCTCTCTCTTTACCAGCGAAGACACTGGCCCGGGTCGGGAGCGCCTCTGTTCTTGAGTGGCGCTATATAAATATTCGATTACGATTACGACCTTAAAATAATAATAATAATATCTTTTCTTTAATGGAAGCGCACTGCGCTGGACATTTACATGTTATGCAAAAGAAACAATCTTAACTACTAACAGAACAGACCTGTGATACACGGCGCTTTCCCAGCCTACAAAGCATGAGCCGCAGTTAGATGGACTAAGAACTCGGTACCCTGGCGCCGCTACGCCAGTTGTTATTAAATGCGCTGATCGGGTCCATTTTAAAGTGAATTAACCATAGCTGTCCGTTGGAATGGGAGTCACGCATTTTAAAGTCCCCGTGTATTATAGGGACCGTGATAGGCCGAGATTGAAGTAATGAAATAAGCCAGTGTCTGGAGGCAAACTGCGAAATGTCTTGTTACAGTAGACAGCAGAGGTCACACTTTCCACCTTTTATTTCATGTGTTATCTCCAATAATTTTAAACACCTTTTTAACAATTGATTAGATTTATTATAAGGTTGCTGTTAAACGCAGATTTTCGGGTAAATAAGTGCTACGATATATTCGGCGTATAAGATATACAGTATACAAAAACAATTGAAGCCTGTATGAACAAATCCCTGTCATTTCGGGTGGTACCAGTCCAAACCTTGCTAAAGGAGGAGGTCGACGCTAATCATATAAATTAAGGCACAGCGTCGTTAAGCCGAAACTGACCAATCACAGTTTTTGCAAGCTATAACTCCGCCACTGACGTATTCTGGTAGTGTTAGTCCCAAGCCTGGAAAAAGGAGGAGGGCGACGCTAATCATCTTTGTTATGACACAATGTCGTTAAACAGCATCTAACCAAGGTTTATAGGCTTCCTATAGGTCTACATGTATATGATCTGCCGATGCTCTTAAAACACATTTTAAAAATAGATTTTGTTTATTATAAGAGCGCAGTGTTAACTACACCACTGCAGTCTGTGCCTTAGGGCCAGGAAATGCCAGTCCCAAGCCTGGATAGAGGAGGAGGGCGACGCTGATGATCTTTGTTATCACACAGTGTCGTTAAACTGAAACTGCTACCATTAACAGCAAGAAGGTTATATAGGTTTACAGGTTTCACAATTAACTCCGTCACTGTTCGCTTTCTGACAGTGCAAGTCCCAAGCCTGGATAAAAAAGGAGGGCGACGCTAATGGTCTTTGTTACCACACAACTAGTCATTAAAAAGGAACAACACACAAAGACTTGCGGATGATTTAAGACACCTTTTAAGCATGGCTCAAGTTTATTATAAGAACTCACAGTGTGGAAAATCTGTCACTAAAATCGCTTCCTCTTCTGTTACCGTAGGATTAAGCAATAAGCAGTAACAGAATTATTTGCCGTCCACGTCAACGGCATTTGAAGCCGTAATGTGCCGTTAAAATACTGGAATCCATTACACCCAATAATTTCCAATAATGAACATTAATATAATGCAATATGTACGTGTGAACGTTTTTATATAGGAACACTCTACGGCCCAGTCTAGTAGTCTATGAGTTTCGCTATTGTTGGTCCCAATAGCTGGAACCAGTTACCTCAGGACTGACCTTTTCTCTATTTCTTTTTACCAGTTCCGCAAGCGCCTGAAAACCTCTTTCTTTACCAGTGAAGACACTGGTCCGGCTCTGGAGCGCCTCTGATTTGAGTGGCGCTATATAAATGCTCGAATACGATTACGATAACGATCCATCTCATTTTTGAGACCCTTCACCACCGCTGCCCGTTTGAACGAGTGCCACACCATGTGAGGTCCCCGTATATATACGGACCACAGACAGAAGGACACCTTTTTAACGATTTCCATCGATCCTATATAAACTTTCAACCGTGTTTAATTTCTAGATACAGTCACAATTTCCAGAAACAGTCACAGTCATTATTCGTACAATAACGATTAATACTTTATAATTATAAGGTCTTACAGTAGATAACAACCTTTAACATGGCGTTATTCCAACAATGACTTTTGTGTATAATTAAATGCAAATGCGTAGGGGGCCTACGTTTTGATATAGCAACCGCATAAGGCCCTCGACCCTGCCATGGCCTTCTAGATATTGACAGGCCGTACACAAGCAACCGTGACGTCACAGATGCCGGCCTAATGCATGTAGCTGTTGCTGCTTGGTTTGCGTTCAGATACCCCGTATTTGTACAGTCTAAATAATTAATTAACGTAATAAACCAATCCGCGAAATATTATATTGTATTGTATTGGTTAATTTATATAGCGCCGCTCACAGCAGTGGCCATTCAGCAGCGCTGCCAGTGTGAGAACCCCTAGAGAAGAAGACGGTTTTGAGGAGGGAGAATGCTGTAGGAAGAGACCCAGAAAGAACGGTAGCATGTAGAGAGGAGGGAAGGGCATTCCATAGTTAGTTAGTAAGTAAGTAAGTATATTCTTTATTAAACCAATTGCATATCCACACTCTGGTGTACATACGTCTTCGAAACTGAAGAGAGAGAGAGCAGAGAATCTGATCCCTAAGATATTTAGGAGCAATGCCCAATTTGGACTTCAGGACTAGGACAAGCAGCATGCAGGAGTAAAATGTAATATATGTTTATTGTTTATTGCACAGAACAGGTTTTAGGTTAAAATCATGAAACAACAAGTACAGTGCAACGGGAACCAAGAAAAGCTAATAGCTTATACTAAGCTTGACCCCTCTTTCTTGAATATTGTTCATAAACGTATTTGATACTTAATTATGACTTCAATAATAGTAGTAATAATAACAACAATAACAATAACAGCAGTACATCATCACAATACCACCAATATCAATAATGACTTAGTAAAAAAATTAATACACGTAGAAGACTGATAAGTAATGTGAGCATATTAAATGCAGGTACAGGTATATTGACCAAAAGCTACACATCAACAATAGAATATTTTAATAACAATACTTTTTTTAGTTTTTTCTTGAAAGTATAGAGACTATATTCCCTCTTAATATCATCCGAAAAAGAGTTTCACAATCAAGGACTAAGAATTCTGAAGCTATTAAATTGACAAGTAGTGCAGGCATGGGGACAACATATTTACTTTACCCATGAAGTATTAAGCTAATGAATCTGATATAAAATAATTTTTAAATATGGAAGGTAAGGTACTATTTCCAAACTTGAACATAAGGATTACAATAGACATGTAGGATATGTCATACATTTTTAGAATACAGAGTTTCTTAAATAAAGGGTTGGAGTGAGCCAAATAGGGTGAGTGGGAAATAAATTTGACATGCAGCTTTCAAAAGCTTCAGTATCCAGCAATAAAAAGTAAGGACTGGGACTCAGACTCTGTAATTTCAACGTCATGACACGCCATACAACTAGCCACCAGTTCCTGGACAATGTCATCTTTTACATCAATAGTATTTTCAACATTATCAGCTGCCTGCACAATGAAATCTTTTACTGTAATATCGCCACGTGAAGCAGATACAACGTGAAGAATACTAACTATTTTCAACTTTTTTTCAGACTCCTTTATTTCCTGAACAGACACGTGAAAATTTGCCCCTGATAACTGCCGATACTGACTAAAATGGAATTCCAAACAGTCTGTTTGAAATTTGCCAGTCAAAACATAATGCACTTTCATATCAACAAGCAGATAACTAATCAGCTCAACAAAAGTCCCAACTGTATGTTTAAAAGCAAACAAAGTTTCATTAGATAAACACTGTTGTTGCCTCTTCCAAAGGGCTGTTTGAGGCCTTACCTGTAATGCATCCGCCTTTATACGATGCCTTAGGCTCTACATAAATTTCATCAAGAAGCAAGATAACATGTTTCTCATGATCTTTCAAAATTTCAGCCTTCTGTTTCAAATAGGTTACATGAGAATTTTCATTTAATCCACCAGACAGTGAAAAAACAGTAGACAGCCGTTTCAAATAAGAAACACTTGGCAAGATCAAAACAGTGTCACGCAAACGGCGATAAACAGTGGCAGATGCAGCAAAAAACCGGAAAGCTATACATAGCGTATCTGGACTGTACTTCATTTTGAAGCAAAAATCAGCGATATCTGTTCACTTAGAAATGTTAAGCGAGCCAACACATCGGCACCATAATCATCACTATCAGTTATCATTTCAGTTAGTTCATGTAAATCCTGCTTAACAACTTCTACTTGTTCCTTCACAGATAAACGACCAACATCAGTAGAGAAGTGACTAAGTACTGATGACAACTGTGACCAGCATTTAAGCAGACACTGCTTACCAAGGATCCAAGTCAAACTTTGACTGGTAACATGTGACTCACCTCTATAAACTTCAACATTCAGACTCCTCAATATTTTAATAGCTGTAGTAATCCGTGGCTTGTCAACGAGATCAACAGTATAAATACATAAACAATTCTTATCATGATGTGTAATCCACTGAGTGTCAGATAATGTTTTCACGAAGTCATCAATTTTTAACAGAAGCTCGTCATATGAAGAAATCTCGTCCTCTTGCATCCACTTCTGAAATTCTTCATTATCGCGTGCGGACTGTTCAGCAAACCTCTCAGCTGGCGATTTTCTTTTCTTTGGAGGCTCGGAAGACAGGTAGGATGAATTGTTCGGGAACAAACATGGGTATGCATCAGCTGCCAGCTTCGGATTCTTTCGTGGAACCGTCAGTAGAGATCCATCGGCACGAGTTGCAGTATCCACTCTTATTACGAATTCAGGTACAAAATGTTTCTCGCACACGACAGTCTTGTCACAGACTTCCAATCCTTCCCTAGAAGTTCTGGGTCACTAGGGAAACGAAAAACACTGACTTTCTCCTCTGCGTGTTCTTTCGTTTTGTGGTAGTTTCCACGGCAGTTCGGGACACAGCATTTCTGCGGCATTCTTGAAGTCTGTAAGGAAATCATTCAAAATCGAATAATCCACAACACAGCACATCAGTACTTATTAATTTGCACTGTTAAAACTTAAAACTCCCGTTCATAACGTTTATAGGTAAGCTTATTGCACAGTGTACATATGGTAATCTATCGTTTTGCGTCCCTTATTATGTACATATAGTTTCATTGTTTCACAATCCAACTTCTATTTAAGCAAGAATTATTTTCATCAATACAACTTATATTTAAGCAAGAATTAAAATGGGCGAATAATTTGGGACTGTAAAACGATAGATTACCGTACATATTGCCACATGAGACGCATACGCTTCATATACCGCTCAGATACACGTTCGTATATATTCATCTATTCTACAGACACTGACAAATTATTTAGCCATTGCAACAGCGGTAACTCTTGCAGACGGCCGAGGAGTCTAGGTTGTACAGAGGGTCAACTTTAATATGCCCTACTCATTCTTGTAGTTAGTAACCCAGGGCTTTTTAGTGTGCAGTACTGCAGTTCTACACAAAAAGGGCATTTCTAAATGAATTAGTGCAGCTGTAAAAGCATTTTTGTGCAGTAAAAAATAGTTTAAAACGTTCCCTGTCGTCTGCTTGGAAACATTTACCAGGGTTTAGAAGGGATTGTGCAGTTCTAAACATTCCTTTAAAAAAAGGCCATTTCCGATTTCGTTAACCTTCCGATTTATAACTTTTACGTCTTCGTTAGTGTAATACATACCTCAGTATCTTCCGGCGAATCAAATCCAAACAAGTAATAGCGTAAATGCGAGATTTAACGACGATTTCAAGTCAAAATCAACACATACTCGATTCGAATCAACCTCGCAATGCAAATGGCGACGCTTCGGCCGGCACTCGTGACGTCACAGGCTGCTCCCAATGGCTTGTGTACGGCCTGTTAAATCCAGAGGGCCATGACCCTGCTCCATTTTCCAATGAATTGATCGGATGAGATCCTTTACCACCCATTTCCATTTGAATGGGCGCTACGCCATCTAAGGTCCCCTAGCTTGTACGGACCGTGCTAGCTGGAGATTTAAATCCCTGAAATAAACCACCTACGGGAGGCGCACAGCGAAATACCTTGTCACAGCAGACAGTAGAGGTCACGTTTTTTCGCCTATAACGTCGTATAAAATTACCGATAATTTTAGACACCTTTTAAACAAAGATAAGATTATAATATAAATCGAACAACGTAAAAGACTGTGGTTGAAAAGATGGCTCATTTTTTGGGTGGTTAGTTGCGATATGAAAAAGGCTATATGAAATGAATGAGCGTATAAGTTATTCGTCGAAACAATTGAAGATTGCACGAATAAAACTCCCCCATTTCAGCTAGTACCATTCCCAATGTCGATAAAGGAGGAGGGCGACGCTAGCCATCTAAGTCATGGCACAACGTCGTTAAACAGAAACTAAACAATAAGTTTTTGGCATATATCTATAACTCCGCCACTGTCCGTATGCTGGAAATGCCAGTCCAGAGCCTGGAGAAAAGAGGAGGGCGACGCTAATCTTCTTTTTTATGGCACAGTGTTATTAAACAGAAGCTATTACTGTACGAAGATATGCCAGTGTATTGCAGGCTGTCTGTTCTGTTAGTAGTTAAGATTTATGTCTTCTGTCATTTGTGCTCTTGTGAATTGTTTCAATTGCATAACTGTACACTGTAACCGGTTGCGGTTTGTCAACCGGATTGTTTCAATAAACGAAAATATTATTATTACCTTGGAAGGGGTTTCAGTGGTTGTTTAGACCTGGAGTGACCGTTTACGGATGATGTCTGTCCTGGCTTGGCTTGGAGTGGCTGGAGACTGGAGCTGTTGTTGGAAAAGGTCGAGCGAGTCGACAGTGCATCATCATCATCATCATCTGTAGTTCCAGTATCCGTCGCTTTCCAGCTGAATGTCGATCGTGCCGTCGTATAATCATCGCGATAGAATCTAGGGATTTGTAATTGTCCTGTCCAGCAACGTATTGGTAACACCTGCGTCATACATACATACATACATACATACATACATACATACATACATACATACATACATACATACATACATACATACATACATACATACATACATACATAAATACATACATAAATGCATACATACATACATACATACATAAATACATACATACATACATACATACATAAATACATACATACATACATACATACATACATACATACATACATACATACATACATACATACATACATACATACATACATACATACATACATACATACATACATACGTACATGATTGTGTTTTGACAACCTATAACTGGGCGCATATAATATAAGCCAATAAGAGACAGTAAGGATGTCAGCTGAATCCTTACATCGGTCGAGGGCAAATGCGAATTATTCCAGAATAGGATCTGAGTTCGGGAAGCCAGTTTAGAAACCTCAGAGCATCTCTCGATGATGCGACCTTCATCCGGTTCGTCTAAGAACCGCAAAGTACCGCTACCGTCAAATCCTCGGTACGACGAAAACAAGAGATATTTGAGGAATTAAATGACATTAATGGGAACCATTTTCAGGACATTTCTGAGCCGTGTAACGTAGTGTAATATTTCCTTTTAACTTAATGTTTTCTTAACAGTTATTGTAAGGTCTCCGCATAAATTAAAGTAGTGTAATATGCCTGTGTGGTGTATTGTATTGTATCTATCAATTTGTATAGCGCCTCTCACAGTGCACACCAATCAGAGGCGCTAGTATGTATCATGTAATTAGTTATGAAATGGAGAGTAAGATAGAAAAAGATAGACTGAGACAAAAGGAAAGATAAAGAAATAAAAAGAGACATTCATATAGAACGAAATGGAGCAAGGTAATTAGTGATTTAAGGAGACAGAAGCTGATTATATATATATATATATATATATATATATATATATATATATATATATATATATATATATATAGTGACATAAATTATACAGATAGATAATACTGTATATCCACGGTTACTCTAACTATTACTGTAACGGTTACTGTAACGGTTACTCTAACGACTACTCTAACGACTACTCTAACGATTACTCTAACGATTATTCTAACGATTACTCTAACGATTATTCTAACGATTACTCTAACGATTACTCCTGCTTTGCAATTACCCTTCCGAAGGCGAGCTGTGCCTGCTTGAATTCCTCGACGACCTTCACCCTTCGCTGCGCTTCGTCAAACCTCAGAGATTGAAGACTCGTGTTTGGTGATCTGTGACGCCACCTTCGCCTCTCATCTCCATCCTCCTGTCTCCCATTCGGTTGCTGATGCTGCGAATGATGGGCGTTCCGCTTCGATGCTCCGTAGCCATCCAACCGTCGCAGTAAAAGGAGCGTTTCCGGTTGTGTCGTCGACTACAAAATCACTTCCGGTGTTGGTATTACCGATAGTTTCTGCATTGCTATCAACATTTGTTTTTGCATTGCTATTACCGTTAGTTTCTGTAATGCTATTACCCTTAGTTTCTGCATTGCTATTACCCTTAGTTTCTGCATTGCTATTATCATTAGTTGCTGAATTGCTATTACCGTTAGTTTCTGCATTGCTATTACCGTTAGTTTCTGCATTGCTATTACTGTCCATTCTCCTCCTCCTCCTCCTCCTCCTCCTCCTCCTCCTCCTCCTCCTCCTCCACTTCCTCCACCCTATTCCCCTCCTTATTTTCCTCCTCCTTCGCGTCTTCCTTCTCCTCCTCCTCCTTTTCGTTTTCCTCCTCCTACTTCTAGTTCACCCTTTGTTTTGACCGTCTGGTTCCAACACAGTCATTTCCTTCAATGCTCAAGTTTTGTTGTTACCGTCTCGTTCCAACACATTACCGTCCGAACCTCATTCATTTCAAACTACCGTCTTACAACTGTGAGCAAACAAGCAATGCAAGCCAATAGTTCCGATATTTACCAAGTATTGTGGCATGTTTCTAACTGTGTAGAAATGACGAAACGTTGCCTAGAAATTGCTATCGGAAACGCAATTTTTAGTAATCCTTTCCTTATAAACCACGATGTAATCCGAACCTGCTGTAACAACAGTCGAGAAAATTCATGTTTTTGTCTATAGACATAATATACTGATTGCGTATCAAACAATTCTTTTGTAACAGCGTCAAGCGACAACTCTCGAACAAAATGTACACGATCATTATGTTTGTCACTGTCAGTCCGTCCCTCTGTCCGTCTGTCTGTCTGTCTGTCTGTCTGTCTGCATGACTACATGGCTCTCTGTCTGTATAATAATATTTTATGATCCTCCTGCTTGCCTTGGACTGATTGTATGTCTATAACTTTTATAACATAACATGCTTGCTTGTCTCCACTTGTTTTAATCTGTCTGCCTGCCTGGCTTTCTCTGTCTGTCCAGCTGTATGCCTGTTAGTACCTGCCAGTCTGTCGCCAGCAACAGATTACAAAGTTAATCGCAAGACTAATCGAGCGAGCGGGCGGGGTCCGTTACCATGGCAGAGGCGCTGTGGCCAGCCGGCCGGGCGCTCCAGTCCCTAGGCCAGGCAGGTGGTCCGATCGTCCCCGGGGGGCCTCAGGTTGACGGAGGGCCCGTCCAAAACTGAAAGCCGGTGAGGCGACAGGAGGTGTGAGATTTTGTGACGCATACTGTATAACTTTGTTTCAAGTCCGGGCGAAGTGACTGAGAGGAGGAGGGGATGAGGAGGAGGAGAAGGAGAAGGAGGAGGAGGAGGAGAAAGAGGAGGTAGACTATAACAAGACTCTTCACAAGAGCGACTGAATTATAAAACAGCAGATGAACAACAACTATAAATCAATATTTTATATATTTATTTATTATATGTGTGCATATATATGTATATATATATTATGTGTGTATATATGCGTGTATATATAGATATTTTCTGTGTATATTTATGTATGTGCATGTGGTGTACGTAAGTGTGTTCGTTGTGCATGCATGTATATGATAAGAAATGAAGTTGGTATGTGTCAACAATGCTGTTGTCATTGAGGAGGTCTGTCTGTTGAGAGAAAGCCAGGATCAAAGAGTGTGGCTAAGTTAAGCAATTGACACGTGGCTGACAAAGAGCATCAGGACAAACTTCACCTGGCCATGTCTCCACTCAAGTATCACTTTGCTCACTGGCTGTCTGTCCGGCTATATGCCCCCCCTCTCTCTCTCTCTCTCTCTCTCTCTCTCTCTCTCTCTCTCTCTCTCTCTCTCTCTCTCTCTCTGTCTCTCTGTGTCTCTCTGTCTCACCGCTGTTCTTCTCTCTGTTTGCAAGTCTCTCTGCCCGTTCGTATATCTACCTGTCTATCTATCTGTCTGCCTGCCTGTCTGTTTGTTTAGATTCTCAGAATAGACTATAATTTAAGTCAAGGAGACATTGAATTTAACCACATCTGATCAGATCAAATTAGCATTTAAAGAGTGAGAGAGAGAGGGACAGAGACAGACAGAGAAAGACAGAGACAGACAGACATACAGATACAGATACAGAGACAGAGACAGACAGAGACAGACAGACAGAGACACGGAGAGAGACACAGACAGAAACAGAGAGGCGAAAAGGGACAGCAAGACAGAGGGAGCGAAACGACCTTTCTCACACAGTGTAAGTCAAAGTCGTGTCGACCCCTTGCAGACATCGTTGAAGATCAAACAAAAGACGAGCTCCATTAGCGTTTGCTGGAAGTGCAGTTGCCATGGAGACCAGAGGGAGGAGGATGAGGAGTAGCTATGGTTGGTTTCGTTGGGACGAGAAAGCTTGGAAGACCAAAGATAGGATTAGGGCAGGAGGATCGGACGGAATAGGGTAGGAGGATAGGATGGATTTGAGTAGGAGGATCGGATGAATTAGGGTAGGAGAATGGGATGGATTTGTGTAGGGTGATGGAATGGATTAGGGTAGGAGGATGGGATGAATTTGGGTAGAAGGATCGGATGGAGTAGGGTAGGAGGAATGGTTGGATTAGGGTAGGAGGATCGGATGGTTTAGGGTAGGAGGATGGGATGAATTTGGGTAGGAGGATGGGATGAATTAGGGTAGGAGGATGGGATGAATTTGGGTAGGAGGATCGGATGGTTTAGGGTAGGAGGATGGGATGAATTTGGGTAGGAGGATCGGATGGTTTAGGGTAGGAGGATGGGATGAATTTGGGTAGGAGGATCGGATGGTTTAGGGTAGGAGGATGGGATGAATTTGGGTAGGAGGATCGGATGGTTTAGGGTAGGAGGATGGGATGAATTTGGGTAGGAGGATCGGATGGTTTAGGGTAGGAGGATGGGATGAATTTGGGTAGGAGGATCGGATGGTTTAGGGTAGGAGGATGGGATGAATTTGGGTAGGAGGATCGGATGGTTTAGGGTAGGAGGATGGGATGAATTTGGGTAGGAGGATCGGATGGTTTAGGGTAGGAGGATGGGATGAATTTGGGTAGGAGGATCGGATGGTTTAGGGTAGGAGGATGGGATGAATTTGGGTAGGAGGATCGGATGGTTTAGGGTAGGAGGATGGGATGAATTTGGGTAGGAGGATCGGATGGTTTAGGGTAGGAGGATGGGATGAATTTGGGTAGGAGGATCGGATGGTTTAGGGTAGGAGGATGGGATGAATTTGGGTAGGAGGATCGGATGGTTTAGGGTAGGAGGATGGGATGAATTTGGGTAGGAGGATCGGATGGTTTAGGGTAGGAGGATGGGATGAATTTGGGTAGGAGGATCGGATGGATTAGGATAAGAGGATGGGATGAATTTGGGTAGGAGGATCGGATGGTTTAGGGTAGGAGGATGGGATGAATTTGGGTAGGAGGATCGGATGGTTTAGGGTAGGAGGATCGGATGGTTTAGGGTAGGAGGATGGGATGAATTTGGGTAGGAGGATCGGATGGTTTAGGGTAGGAGGATGGGATGAATTTGGGTAGGAGGATCGGATGGTTTAGGGTAGGAGGATGGGATGAATTTGGGTAGGAGGATCGGATGGTTTAGGGTAGGAGGATGGGATGAATTTGGGTAGGAGGATCGGATGGTTTAGGGTAGGAGGATGGGATGAATTTGGGTAGGAGGATCGGATGGTTTAGGGTAGGAGGATGGGGTTTAGGGTAGAGGGTAGGAGGATGGGATGAATTTGGGTAGGAGGATCGGATGGTTTAGGGTAGGAGGATGGGATGAATTTGGGTAGGAGGATCGGATGGTTTAGGGTAGGAGGATGGGATGAATTTGGGTAGGAGGATCGGATGGTTTAGGGTAGGAGGATGGGATGAATTTGGGTAGGAGGATCGGATGGTTTAGGGTAGGAGGATGGGATGAATTTGGGTAGGAGGATCGGATGGTTTAGGGTAGGAGGATTGGATGGTTTAGGGTAGGAGGATGGGATGAATTTGGGTAGGAGGATCGGATGGTTTAGGGTAGGAGGATGGGATGAATTTGGGTAGGAGGATCGGATGGTTTAGGGTAGGAGGATGGGATGAATTTGGGTAGGAGGATCGGATGGTTTAGGGTAGGAGGATGGGATGAATTTGGGTAGGAGGATCGGATGGTTTAGGGTAGGAGGATGGGATGAATTTGGGTAGGAGGATCGGATGGTTTAGGGTAGGAGGATGGGATGAATTTGGGTAGGAGGATCGGATGGTTTAGGGTAGGAGGATGGGATGAATTTGGGTAGGAGGATCGGATGGTTTAGGGTAGGAGGATGGGATGAATTTGGGTAGGAGGATCGGATGGTTTAGGGTAGGAGGATGGGATGAATTTGGGTAGGAGGATCGGATGGTTTAGGGTAGGAGGATTGGATGGTTTAGGGTAGGAGGATGGGATGAATTTGGGTAGGAGGATCGGATGGTTTAGGGTAGGAGGATGGGATGAATTTGGGTAGGAGGATCGGATGGTTTAGGGTAGGAGGATGGGATGAATTTGGGTTGGAGGATCGGATGGATTAGGGTAGGAGGATCGAATTAGGGTAGGACGATTGGAATAAGGTAGGACGATCAGATAGGTCAGTATAAGAGGATCGGGTCGATTATATATGGCAGCCTTTTCTGCCACCAATTCATCAGTGGATGAATTTTAAAGGTGTCGAAATGATCATTGCGGTAGCAGCCTTTTAACCACATGATGTGGTTTCTAGCGTCGTTTACGTCAACCTTACATTAATCAACAGAAATCACTGCAGGCTGCCGATTTGTGTGTGTGTCCACAGTTTAACGGCAGCTTATGACTACATAGGCCGTTGCCGCCGACAAAGATTAGTTTTGGCATATTACAGCTCTTAAACTCTGCCGATTTAATCGCAATTCATAATCATTGTAGCATCGAATGCAATTGAAATAAAGGTGTTTAAAACAAGGATGGCATTATCCAGGTTTTAACGACATCTTGTGTGGTTTCTATCATCACGTCGACCACACCGTAGCAAATAAACAGTATAGAAAATTGGGATAGTGGTGGTGGTGGTGGTGGTCGCGATGAGTGGTGGTAGTGGTGGTGGTAGTGGTAGTGGTGGTGGTAGTAGTAGTAGTAGTAGTAGTAGTAGTAGTAGTAGTAGTAGTAGTAGTAGTAGTAGTAGTAGTAGTAGTAGTAGTAGTAGTAGTAGTAGTAGTAGTAGTAGTAGTAGTAGTAGTAGTAGTAGTAGTAGTAGTAGTAGTAGTAGTAGTAGTAGTAGTAGTAGTAGTAGTAGTAGTAGTAGTAGTAGTAGTAGTAGTAGTAGTAGTAGCAATACTAGCAAATTCACAGTTTAAAACGAATTCTTATAAGTAAGCAAGTATAGCCTTTATTACTCCATTAGCAAACGCACCAAGCCCGTAAACGTCGCCCTCCTCCTTTCTCTCCAGGCTTGATACTGGCATCCCAGTGTACGGGCATTTGGAATTAGGATGAATTATTGTAAGTAAATCTTATTGAAACAAAGGTCGTTGACGTTACCAGAGAACGACCTAGAGAGTGCCTTTCGCTGTTCCTATGGCATAATATAACTCGGAAGTTTCGGTCGTGTTAAAGGTGTCTAAAACGAACATCGCATAAAGCGATTTTTAACGAAAATTAAAAACTTCCCGTTCCGTTTACCTTAGCAAACAAACACAAGGACTGTGAATAAGAGCAGAAAAGTCAGAAGTGTCTTAAGAGCAGAAATGTGAGTGATATCAATCATATAAGCACTTTTATAGCGTATTTTCGATTATTGCGCAAAAGCCCTATTGTACAACGGAAATTGTATGACGTCACTGTGGACTCCTAACCGGAAGCTATATTGAGTATTCTAAAAGCTACCAAGTCATGAAAATTTAGCCTTACAAATTCCACTAAAAGTTTGTCGACGTATTCAAATGAAAAATCACATCGTTGACACTGAAAACGAGCTAACAGAACAAATGAAATCATCGCAAAAAATGCAAACTTCCTAGAACCTTGGTTTGTTTTTCAAATCTCTTAATATATATTAATTATTTCGTGAGTCATAATTCTCTGTGACGTCAGAGTTCCTGGAAAGCGCCATCTGACGACTGGAGCATTCCGTGCATGATGTATTCCGCTGCGGAATCGATGAAGGCTCCGATGATGTTTCTTCTGGTCAGCGCGTAATCAATCTCGCCCTTAGCACCCGGTTGATTGCTAGCTGTTCAAATAAACATTAACAAAATCAATCAATCAATCGATATTCGTTTAATCATGAAACCAAGCTGTCACAGACGCAACTTGTTACAGGCAATAAATAGCTATGTCATTAACAAGGAGAAATCAGGTCTCTTTCTTACTAAGGTACCATGGGGAAGCAGATGATAATGAAAATTTCAGAATATGCCTTTTAAAGCTTAATCTGACCGCCCGTCTAGATCTGATTAATTATAATCTGACGAGTTCAGATCTGATATTATCTAATAGTCTATCTGGCCTGTTCAAGTCACTTCAGATTTTACTACGCATCGTAATCTCCAAACTCCTATAGCGCCTCTTGGATGTCAAGCGCAGGGCACCAGCTTATTCACGAGTGCTCCGATACAGTCCTATATTGTCTTGTCTTGCCTAATCGAAGCTAATCTGACCTAATCAAATCTGATGTAATACAATACAAGATTCATTTATTACATAGTTATTAAGTGCCACTATCTAATGAGCAAGCAGTAATCACTGAGCAATGGTGATCGAAGCACTTGCTCAATTTCCCTACGCAGCAGCCGTCTTATGGGAGGAGAGGGATCGAACTCATAGTCTTCGCGTCACAAGGCAGGAGCTCTAACCAATCGTATACACACTTTCAACAACTTCCGAAAATATTAAGACTTCCAAAGGCAGTATCATTAATTGTGTATCGCGTCCCATCCTTATATAGCATTGAATCACGCCGTTTTAAAGGTGTCTAAATCAACTATTTCAGGAAAGGAGACTCGAACTCTTACTCTTCGCGTTGCAAGGCGAGAGCTCTGACCAATCATAATTATGCTGAATCCCACCACTTATAATACACACGTTCAACAACTTGTCAAATAAAAACTTTGAAGACTCTCATTGCGCGTTGGATTGGATCCTCAGTTTAACGGCAGCTTATGACAACATAGGCCGTTGCCGCCGACAAAGATTATTTTATTGTCATATTACAGCGCAATATCTTTTTCGCGTCCCATTATATAGCATTGTTCGAGACCGTTTTAAAGGTGTTTAACTTCTAACTGTTTTATAGAAGGAGGCTCGACCCGTACTTTCTGCGTTAGAATGTTATTAGCAATTTCTATTGCGCCGGTGTCTAATGCACAAGGCATCAACCGATGGCGAGCGTTCAAACCAATCGGCTAACGTGCCCCACGACTCAATACAATAGCACAATACTTTTGGCGACTGCACTGCCGTACCTATATCTATATAATGTTCTTAAATAAGCTGTGTTTTAAGAGCAGAAATGTCAGTGATACCAATCTAATAAGCACTTTTATAGCGCATTTTCGATTACTGCGCAAAGCTGTAGGTACAAAGGAAATTGAATGAAGTCACTGTGGAATCCTAACCGGAAGTAATGATGACGTTAAGTCGGTCGTTTTCCTGTTGTATTATCTTGGCACTTCCCGTCGATTCGATGAGCTCCAACATCTCAACGTAGTAATTGGCGTACCTAAAGAAAATGGTGACACACTGTGATTGCTCGTCTATGATACCGTTCTATGGCTCTTCAAATAACAACCCTGCATACATATTCCCCTTTCTCTTGAAGTGATTACCTCTATTTGAAATGCAATCGTAATAACATCGTAAACTCTACCATTCTAAGGGGCTAAAGAAAACCAGCCTATTCACGAACGCTGCGTCAAGTCAGGCTACTGTGCGAAGAACCATAATCGATAATTCTAAAGAGATCATACACAGTTTAGCCGAGGCGAGTCTAAAATCCTACGAATGAAAATCTATTTGAAAGATAATTACCGAGCGTTGTGATTGACTAAACTTAAAACTGACTAAATTATTATCATACATTTATTAAGCGTCACTAATTAATGACCAAGCATCAATCGATGGCGGTGAGCAATTGTGACTGAGACTTGGTCACAATGGTCAGTGTTCCAACACTGTATAACGTAGTGTAATGTTTCATTGTAACTTAATGTTTTCTTAGCACGTATTGTAAGGTCTCCACACAGTGTAAAGTAATGCATTATGTATGTGTGGTGTCGTATGTGTAATTTTGTGTATCATGTCATCGGTTATATAATTTAAAGTAATATTATGTATAACGTACATAAATTTGTGAACTGTTTAACGTAAGCAGTCAACGATGAAACCGAAAAAGTACTTAAATCGGTGCATTAAGGCTTTCAGCTTCACAAATACGATTAGACCTACGTCATTTTGAGATTGCTGTTTTTGTCCTTTAAGAAAGATAGAGACACACAGACAAATAGATAGAAATAGAGACAGAAAGAGACAGAAACGACAGAATGAGACAGAGACAGATAGATAAAGGGGAGAAAAGGGAGAGAGAGAGAGAGAGAGAGAGAGAGAGAGAGAGAGAGAGAGAGAGAGAGAGACAGAGAGAGACAGAGAGACAGAGAGAGAGACAGAGAGACAGAGAGAGAGAGAGAGAGAGAGAGAGAGAGAGAGACAGGAGACAGAGAGAGACAGAGAGAGACAGAGAGAGACAGAGAGAGAGAGAGAGAGACAGAGAGAGAGAGACAGACAGAGAGACAGAGAGAGAGAGACAGAGACAGAGACAGAGAGACAGAGAGCAGAGACAGAGAGAGAGAGAGAGAGAGAGAGAGAGAGAGAGACAGAGAGAGAGAGAGAGAGAGAGAGAGAGAGAGGTGGGAAGGAGGAGGAAGTAGGGGTTGGGGAGGGAGTCAGGGAGGAGGGAGGCAGGGAGAAAGGAAGAGATCAGAGAAAGAAAGACAGAGATAAATGGAGTAAGAGAGAGAGAGAGAGAGAGAGAGAGAGAGAGAGACATAGAGAGACAGAGAAAGAAAAAAAAGAAAAATAGATATTTAGAAGGAAATGCAGCAAGAGAATTAGTGAGTTAAGTAGACAGAAAGTGATAGGCAGTGACATAAACAGATAGATAATATCACGTTTACTCTAACGATTACTATAACAATTACTCTAACGGTTACTCTAACGATTACTCTAACGGTTACTCTAACTGTTGCTCAAACGATTACTTTAACGATAACTCTAGCGATTACTCTAACGATTACTATAACAATTACTCTAACGGTTACTCTAACGGTTACTCTAACGGTTACTCTAACGGTTGCTCAAACGATTACTCTAACGATAACTCTAGCGATTACTCTAACGATTACTATAACGGTTACTCTAACGATTACTCTAACTCTAGCGATTACTCTAACGATTACTATAACGGTTACTCTAACGATTACTCTAACGATTACTCTAACGATTACTCCTGCTCTGCAAAATTACCCTTCCGAAGGCGAGCTGTGCCTGCTTGAATTCCTCGACTACCTTCACCCTTCGTTGCGCTTCGTCAAACCTCAGAGATTGAAGGCTTGTGTTTGGCGATCTGTGACGCCACCTTCGCCTCTCATCTCCATCCTCCTGTCTCCCATTCGGTTGCTGATGCTGCGAATGATGGGCGTTCCGCTTCGATGCTCCGTAGCCATCCAACCGTCGCAGTAAAAGGAGCGTTTCCGGTTGTGTCGTCGACTACAAAATCACTTCCGGTGTTGGTAATACCGTTAGTTTGTGCATTGCTATTAACGTTTGTTTTTGCATTGCTACTCCCGTTAGTTAACTTAATGCATTTACCCTTAGTTTCTGCACTGCTATTATCATTTGTTTCTTCATTGCTATTAATGTTAGTTTCTGCATAGCTATTACCCTTAGTTTCTGAATTGCTATTACTGTCCATTTTCCCCTCCTCCACTTCCTCCACCCTATTCCCTTCCTCCTTTTCTTCCTCCTTCTCCTCCTTCTCTTCCTCCTCCACCTCCTCCCCCTCCTTCTCCTCTCCTTTCATTTCTCCTCCTCCTTTTCTTCCGCCTTCTCCTCCTTCTCCTTCTCTCCCTTCTCCTCCTCCTCCTCCTCCTTTTCATTTTCCTCCTCCTACTTCTAGTTCACCCTTTGTTTTGACCGTCTGGTTCCAACACAGTCATTTCCTTCAATGCTCAAGTTTTGTTGTTACCGTCTCGTTCCAACACAATACCGCCCGAGCCTCATTCATTTCAAACTACCGTCTTACAACTGTGATCAAGCAAGCAATGCAAGCCAATAGTTCCGATATTTACCAAGTATTGTGGCATGTTTCTAACTGTGTAGAAATGACGAAACGTTGCCTAGAAATTGCTATCTGATTCAATATTCCTTCAGATAATAGTAGTTCCGTTTCTTAACAGCATCGAAATTATCACTCGACTCTCATTTCATATTCGACACGATCGACGATTTTGGTTGCTATGAAACGCAAAGTTTTAGTAATCCTTCTTTATGAACCACGATGTAAGCTGAACCTACTTTAAAAACTGTCGAGAAATTTCATGTTTTTGTCCATAGACGTAATATACTGATTACGTATCAAACAATTCTTTAGTAACAGCGTCAAGCGACAACTCTCTAACAAAATGTACACGATCATTATTTTTGTCACTGTCAGTCCGTCCCTCTGTCCGTCTGTCTGTCTGTCTGTCTGTCTGTCTGCATGACTACATATCTCTCTGTCTGTATAATAATATTTTATGATCCTCCTGCTTGCCTTGGACTGATTGTATGTCTATAACTTTTATAACATAACATGCTTGCTTGTCTCCACTTGTTTTAATCTGTCTGCCTGCCTGGCTTTCTCTGTCTGCCTAACTGTATGCCTGACAGTACCTGCCAGTCTGTCGCCCGCAACAGATTACAAAGTTAATCGCAAGACTAATCGAACGAGCGGGCGGGGTCCCGTTACCATGGCAGAGGCGCTGTGGCCAGCCGGCCGGGCGCTCCAGTCCCTAGGCCAAGCAGGTGGTCCGATCGTCCCCGGGGGACCTCAGGTTGACGGAGGGCCCGTCCAAAACTGAAAGCCGGTGAGGCGACAGGAGGTGTGAGATTTTGTGACGCATACTGTATAACTTTGTTTCAAGTCCGGGCGAAGTGACTGAGAGGAGGAGGGGATGAGGAGGAGGAGGAGGAGAAGTAGGAGGAGGAGAATGAGGAGGAGGAGGAGAAGAAGAGAAGGAGGAGGAAGAGTAGGAGGAGGAGGAGGAGGAGAAGTAGGAGGTAGACTATAACACGACTCTTCACAAGAGCGACTGAATTATAAAACAAGAGATGAACAACAGCTATAAATCAATATTTAATATATTTATTTATTATGTGTGTATATATATATATTATTATTTAATATAATTATGTGTGTATATAGATATTAAGTGTGTATATTTATGTATGTGTATGTGGTGTACGTAAGTGTGTTCGTTGTGTATGCATGTATATGATAAGAAATGAAGTTGGTATGTGTCAACAATGCTGTTGTCGTTGAGGGGTCTGTTTGAGAGAAAGCGAGGATCAAAGAGTGTGGTTAAGTTAACCAATTGACACGCGGCAGACAAGAGCATCAGGACAAACTTCACCTGGCCATGTCTCCACTCAAGTATCACTTTGCTCACTGGCTCTCTCTCTCTCTCTCTCTCTCTCTCTCTCTCTCTCTCTCTGTCTCTGTCTCTGTCTCTCTGTCTCTGTCTCTGTCTCTGTCTCTGTCTCTCTCTGTCTGTCTGTCTGTCTGTCTGTCTGTCTGTCTGTCTCTCTGTCTCTGTCTCTGTCTCCTCTGTCTCTGTCTCTGTCTCTGTCTCTGTCTCTGTCTCTGTCTCTGTCTCTGTCTCTGTCTCTGTCTCTGTCTCTCTCTCTCTCTGAAAATCCCATTAAGCGTCGATTGCCAAACTGAACAATTTACTTAGCTCCTTTTGCGCGGCAGACTTGGTTCTGGAATCGTTATCGTAATGTCCAAATTTGTTGAGACCTGCTCTAAAAGCTAAGCGCAGGGCACCAGCTTATTCAATGTGCGCTGCTTCTGGTCAGAGGGTTTGTCCTGGCGTGGAGGTCCGAGTCCGGTTGCTAGGGAGACCAGAGAGAGAGAGAGAGAGAGAGAGAGAGAGAGAGAGAGAGAGAGAGAGAGAGAGAGAGAGAGAGAGAGAGAGAGAGAGGAGGACGAGGAGGACGAGGAGGACGAGGAGGACGGGGAGGAGGACGAGGAGGAGGAAGTGGAGTCGCTATGGTGGGTGTCGTTGAGGACGAGAAAGCTAGCAAGACCAAGTACCAGATGGATTAGGGTTGGAGGATCGGATGAATTAGGATAGGAGGATGGGATGGATCATGGCAGCCTTTTCTGCCACCAACTCATCAGTGGACGAATTTTAAAGGTGTCGAAATGATCATTGCAGTAACAGCCTTTTAACCGCATGTTGTGGTTTCTAGCGTCTTTACGTCACATCGACACTTACGTTAATCAAACTACATAGTCGTTGCAGATTAGTTTTGGCTGCCGCTTTAATCGCAATTCATAATAATTGTAGCATCGAATGCAATTGAAATAAAGGTGTTTAAAACAAGGATAGCATTATCCAGGTTTTAACGACATCTTGTGTGGTTTCTATCATCACGTCGACCACACCGTATACAAATAAACAGTATAGAAAATTGGGATTGTGGTGGTGGTGGTGGTGGTGGTGGTGGTGGTGGTGGTGGTGGTGGCCGTGGTGGTGGTGGTGGTGGTGGTGGTGGTGGTGGTGGTGGTGGTGGTGGTGAGTAGGTGGTGGTGGTGGTGGTGGTGGTGGTGGTGGTGGTGGTGGTGGTAGTGGTAGTGGTGTGGTGGTGGTGGTGGTGGTGGTGGTGGTAGTAGTGGTGGTAGTAGTAGTAGCAGTAGTAGTCCTGTGCAGGCACTGACGCAGGTCGTAGAGCGCTGCTGATTTTTAGCGGCGCTATAAAATATTCGATTACAATTACAATTACAATTACAATTTAAAACGAATTCTTATAAGTAAGCAAGTAGTGCCTTTATTATTCCACTGGCAAGCGCTCCCAAGGACGTTATCGTCGCCCTCCTACTTTCTCCAGCCTTGTGACTGGCACTACAAGTGTACGGGCATTTGGGATTACGATGGATCTAGAGCTGAAGGAGATCTTATGGCAACAAAGGCCGTTGACGTTACCAGAAATAACCGGTTACGGTCTAAAGTGCTCAACACCGTGCCTGTGGCACAATATAACCCGGAAGTTTCAGTCATGTTAAAGGTGTCTAACACGAGTATCGCATAAAGCAATTTTTAACGAATAAAAATACCTCCCGTTCCCTTACTCTAGCTAAACAAATGTAAGAACTGTGAATAATCATATAAGCACTTTTATAGCGTATTTTCGATTATTGCGCAAAAGCCCTATTGTACAACGGAAATTGTATGACGTCACTGTGGACTCCTAACCGGAAGCTATATTGAGTATTCTAAAAGCTACCAAGTCATGAAAATTTAGCCTTACAAATTCCACTAAAAGTTTGTCGACGTGCTCGAACGAGAAATCACATAGTTTACACTGAAAACGAGCTAACAGAACAAATGAAATCATCGCAAAAAATGCAAACTTCCTAGAACCTTGGTTTGTTTTTCAAATCTCTTAATATATATTAATTGTATCGTGAGTCATAATTCTCTGTGACGTCAGAGTTCCTGGAAAGCACCATCTGATGACGGGAACATTCCGTGCATGATGTATTCCGCTGCGGAATCGATGAAGGCTCCGATGATGTTTCTTCTGGTGAGCGCGTAATCGATCTCTCCCTTAGCACCAGGTTGATTGCTAGCTGTTCAAATAAACGTTAACAGAAGCTTAATCTGACCATCCAGTGATTAATGTGATTAATTATGATCTGACTAACAGGCATAAACTTATAGTTTTTAATTTCATTACTTTCATTATCCCATGGGGAAGCAAGATAATGAAAATTTCAGTATGTCAACTTAGCTAATCTGATAAGACGAAATCTAATCTGACGAATTCAGATCTGATATTATCTAACAGTCTATCTGGCCTGTTCAAGACATTTCAGATTTTACTACGCATCGTAATCTCCAAACTCCTATAGCGCCTCTTGGATGTCAAGCGCAGGGCACCAGCTTATTCACGAGTGCTCCGATACAGTCCTATATTGTCTTGTCTTGCCTAATCGAAGCTAATCTGACCTAATCAAATCTGATGTAATACAATACAAGATTCATTTATTACATAGTTATTAAGTGCCACTATCTAATGAGCAAGCAGTAATCACTGAGCAATGGTGATCGAAGCACTTGCTCAATTTCCCTACGCAGCAGCCGTCTTATGGGAGGAGAGGGATCGAACTCATAGTCTTCGCGTCACAAGGCAGGAGCTCTAACCAATCGTATACACACTTTCAACAACTTCCGAAAATATTAAGACTTTAAAAGGAGTGTCATTAATCGTGTATCGCGTCCCATCCTTATATAGCATTGAATCACGCCGTTGTAAAGGTGTCTAAATAAACTATTTCAGGACAGGAGATTCGAACTCTTACTCTTCGCGTTGCAAGGCGAGAGCTCTTACCAATCATATACAGCATCCCACCACTTATAAAGTATACACCCATTCAACAACTCGTCAAATTAAAATTTTTAAGAATAATTATTAGTGTCATTGTTGGTTTTCGCGTCCCATTTATAGCATTGTTCGAGACCGTTTTAAAGGAGTTTAACATTACTGTTTATAAAAGGAGGCTCGACCTGTACTATCTGCGTCAGAATGTAATTAGCAACTTCTATTGCGCCGGTGTCTTATGCACCAAGCATCAACCGATGGCGAGCGGTCAAACCAATCGGCTAATGTGCCCCACAACTCAATACAATAGCACAATATCTTTTTGCGCCTGCACTGCTGTAGGCCTACCTATACCTATATATATTATGTTCTTGCATCAGCTGTGTTTATGAGCAGAAATGTCAGTCATAGCAAACTAGTCAGCACTTCTATAGCGCATTTTTTTATTGCGCAAAGCCTTAGGTACAAAGGGAAATGAAAGACGTCACTATGGAATCCTAACCGGATGTGATGATGACGTTAAGTCGGTCGTTTTCCTGTTGTATTATCTTGGCACTTCCCGTCGATTCGATGAGCTCCAACATCTCAACGTAGTAATTGGCATACCTAAAGAAAGTGTTGATACTTTGTGATTGCTAGTCGATAATACTGTTCTATGGCTCGTCAAATAACAACCCTGCATACATATTCCTGTTTCTCTTGCAATGATTACCTCTATTTGAAATGTAATCTTAACAGAATTTTAAACTCGACAATTTCTAAAGGGCTACAGAAAACCAGCCTATTCACGAACGCTGCGTCAAGTCATTGAGGTTGTCCACGGCTACTATGCGAAGAACCATAATCGATTATTATAAAGAGATCATACACAGTTTAGCCGTGGCAGGGTCTAAAAACCTACGAATGAAAATCGATTTGAAAGATAATTACCGAGCGTTGTGGTTGACAAAACTATTGTCATTATACATTTATTAAGCGCCACTAATAAATGACCAAGCATCAGCAGGGAAATTACAGCGTGACCGACCTGCAACTGACCCAACAGTGGGTTTTGGGTATTTGTATATAACAAGCCAATTAGAACTCAATAAATGCAAAGCAGGAAGCATTCAATCTTCGAAGATAGTACTGTTATTTCAACCTAAAGCCTCAAAATTATAGCATCGCTTGAACCCATTTTAGAGGTGTCGAAAGAGAGCACTCTTAAAAATTGGTACTGTGTCCCATCAATATAGAACAATGGTACACAACGCTTTAAAGGTGTCTAATAAGAGAGAGCTCTAACCAAGCGGCTGTTGTGTAACATTAGATGTTGTCTAATTTAGTATTTTAATAAAATTTCACTACCTCAGATGAATCTACATAGAAATATCGGAGTGTTAGTAAATCCACCACTGCCTTTACTGGCAGTGCCAGTCTTAGGCCTACGCCTAGGGAAAAGATATTTTTTTCCTACCTAAATCTCTCCCTACCTTTGAGGAACTTTGCAAAAAAGCCGATATAGACCTCTTTAGAAACATCTTAACAAATACTAGTCACACCCTCCACGACCTTCTCCCCTGTCAATTGCACTGGTCATGACCTGCGCCCACGCTCACATAACCGTGTTCTACCTAGATTTTACTACCTTACCAGGCGTGGCTTCTTAGCTAGGATGTTGTACAGTTAGACATCTGTTTTCTAGTTGACTTAATTATCTTCTAATTGTCGTTTTCTTTGTACATAAATTATTTCTGACTTTGTATGTAAAGCGCTGAGCGTTTGCATGCGTTTAATAAAGAACCTTCTTACTTACTTACTCACTTATATGTGTTAAAAAGCAACTAACCAGCCAATAGGAACGGTGCACCTTCAAAAATAATTTCTGTTGTCAATGGCCTTTGTTGCAATAAGATTATAAGAATGATAAGATATCGTTAAACTCTGGATCCAACCCCTTCAAACGGAACCGTGTAACAAGTTACAGCAGTAAAACTGTTCAGAAACATTCAACCCTCGATGCCAACAGCCTTTGCTCCCATAAAATGTCGTTGAACTTTTGCATAGTGAAAGATTTTTCTTGCACACCCGTTAAATCTATTCATCCAAGGCTATATATATCTTTTCTTCAACTGCGTAAAAGAGCTGTAATATGCCAAAACTATTCTTTGTCGGCGGCAACGGCCTCTGTTGTCATAAGCTGCCGTTAAACTGTGGACACACACACGTACAGTGTATGTTAATGTTGTGTTCCCACATATTATGAAATAAATTATGTCGGCTTGAACGGCCTTTCTTTCCATAATGGCAATCAAACATTTATAAAGCGCCACTCATAATCGGAGGCGCTCCCGACCGGTGGCAGTGTCTTCACTGACAAAAGAGGTTTTCAGGCGCTTGCGGAACTGGTCAAATGAAAGAGAAAGAAGTCAGAAGAAAAGGTACTGAAGCAGCTGATTCCACTTGGAGTATCTGAATAGATGTAGTTAAACTCTGAATTCACCTATCCATTTAACCCTAGGGCTACCAAGCTTTTTGTAACACGGACTACCAAAGGGGGTGGTTACCACCCCCCTGGATTTCGTGTTTGGTTTTACATATCATAACTTGTAATATAGCATTGGATTCAGCATTCATTTCTGCACAGATTGGTATATTTAGTTGTAGATTATGTGAATGCACCTCGAAATTACATCACTTTTAACAACGGAACCCTTTAATTAGCAATATTGTATATTATTGCGTACATTTTGTACTTTTGGATAAACAAATATAAGATTATGTGTGTTTTGAAACTAATCTATGTATAAAAGATACACAAAATCATCCCTACACATGTTTATATAGTATAAATGTACATCCATACATATATATCCATACATATATATCGGTTTACGTTGTAATGCTGTATTCAGCCATTTTCACACAGATTACGCGTATTATTATTTATTTTGATCACTTCCGGTATTCAAAAGACAAAGATGTAGGTATGCAAATGAAGCCCTTCATTCCCTCTAAAGAATGGTATCTTTGTTTCTCTTCCAGGAAGACAAATGAATACACTACAGACAAAAAACTAAGGGGAGTCCTTCCATTCAGCCATTTTTCACGCATATTACGCGTATTATTATTTATTTTGAGCACTTCCGGTTGTCTCAGGTCAACTCAGTGACCATAGAAATGTAGCCCCACATTCCCTCTATAGAATGGTAAAATTTGTGTCTCTTAATATTAAATGACGGATAAGATAATAAGATATAGTCGAAAATCTAGGGGGTGGTATCCACCCCCTGGTGCCTCAGGTATATTGGGTATAACTTTTGAACGGTGTGAGATATCATCTCTCATTTTACCTCAAAACGTGTAGTAAATGAACCCCTACAGCTACCTAAAAGGTCAAATTTTTATTCCATACGGAAAAAGTTTGAGATGAAAAAAACCTAGGGGGTGGCAACCACCCCCTTGATAGCCCGAGGGTTAAGCAAATCTCCGCCAGGCTTGGGACTGGCACTACAATACTCTGGTAGTGCCAGTAACAACCCTGGAAAAGGAGTAGGGCGACGTCAACGGCCGCGGCAACCATAGGTATCGTTAAACACCGGAAACTACTTTCACTACTGCTATAATTATATAAGTACCAAAGCAATAATTCTTACAGCTAACGAGGCAATAATTAATGCACCTATACGCTGTAATAATATTAGGCATATCACAAAATTTTATACATATTTTTTTATGTATTATACACTACTATAATATGTGAATTTCCGACAGCAAGTAGGCATTTCTATGTAAATTGGCATTAATATAGCGCCGTTGCTGGACGTCTCAGAGGTCTAAGGCACAGCTGTCCCTGAGATAGGGAGATACGACCATCTCATGCATTATGTATGAGCAGTATAGTTAGATAGTTGTCAGGAAAACACAAATATATTATACTTACTCTGGAAAATATTGCGGATACTGGGCGAGACGTTTTGCCTCTTCGATGGCGTATTTCTATTAAAACAAATTCAACAGAATGAAAATATGGCATCAATAAAGTAACCGATATACAGTGCTTTAAATCACAAGTTTAGCGTACTCATTCTTATTCTTATTATTTAAACATTCATAGAGGATGTTTTGGAAGATCAGGTGCCCGGACCACAGGACAACCGTTGAGCCCATTGAGATGTCCTGAAAAGGCGCTATATCAATCCTAATTTACTTACTTACTTACTTGCTTCCTGGCGTAGAATTTCACCAATCAAATGAGTAACAGTAGCAGGCTTGGGACTGGTGCTGCCAGAGTACGAGCAGCGGCGGAATTCAAAGAGTAAATGGATGGATCCTCAGTTTAACGGCAGCTTATGACAACATAGGCCGTTGCCGCCGACAAAGATTATGATTGGCATATTACAGCTCACCAAAGAGTAATAAAGTCAGATTCGAAATATTGACTGTTCGACACGTGATAGAAAAAGGTGTGATAATGAGAGTAGATCTCAGCGGTTCGATAGATTTCGTTAGAATGAATATTTAGCCAAACCTGCACCCAGATGTTCTACACAGGCGAAGGTTTATAAGCTAAAAATAAGCCCAACTGTAAACAACTCCCCATCAACAAATAATGCATTCGATTCCATGTACGACGTTGTTAAACTGTGGAACCATTAAACACCTTTTAAACGCTTCTAACCAATGCTATAATAATGAATTAGCTCTTTCTGTATTGCAATAACTCCGCCACTGACGTTGTTTCTGACAGTGCCAGTCCCAAGCCTGGATAAAGGAGGAGGGCGACGCTAATGGTCTTTGTTACCACACAGCTAGTCGTTAAACAGAAAAACCACCACCACCGTATTGCAATGCTGAACTAAAACGATGGTCCGGGATTAGTTAACTCCGCCACTGTTCGCACACTGGAAGTATCAGTCTCAAGCCTGTTGAAGGAGAAGGGCGACGCTAGTTGTCTTTGTCATCACACAGTTCCGTTAAACTGAAACTTCTACTGCTACTATTATCTCGTATTAGTTCAAAGCTTACAAATAATACTAATAACATTCGTTTATCAATTCAAACTTACAAGTACACAATAAGATTACATGTTATACTCCGATATAGTAGTAACAGATGATAACAAATTTAACAGGAGTAGAATTTTACTCTATGGCAGCCTGCAAGGCGACCACCTGTCCTACTGCTCATTAATTTTTACAGTTGCCCTTGCGAGTTAAAGTCTGAGTCAACCTTATGGGGCTTGCGGGTATCGAACCGAACTCCGCCACTGTTCGCTTTCTGACAGTGCCAGTCCCAAGCCTGGATAAAGGAGAAGGGCGACGCTAATGGTCTGTGTTACCACACAGTGGTCGTTAAACAGTAAACAAGCAAAAGTATCGAACCCGCGTCTTTCTGATCTTCCTGCCAGCGTGTTACCATTGAACCATCTTCCCGCCCCAACTTGGATCTATATCGGCACGCGGTTTTGGCGAGCAATTTTTAGTTCAGCCAATCAGGTGTCTTAACAAGAGAAGTTCCGACTCTCAGAACGTTTACAATTTCTTTAAATTTTAACTGTATTATGTTACTTATTCAGAAATGTCCTTGATCGTGATAACTACTGAGTATGATCGTGAAATGACTCTACGCTCTGCACCATTTTTAGTGCTGGGCTCTTCGCTATAAATAGTCTGATGATAGCACAAAATTAATCCTAGCGGTCTAAGGCCTTATTTACTGCACCTGATAAAATTGTTTTGTTCTTGTTTTTAACTCCGCCACTGATCGTTCTCTGTCAGTGCCAGTCCCAAGCCCGGATAAAGGAGGAGGGCGACGTTAATGGTCTTTGTTACCACGTCGGTAAACAGTAAACAAGGAAAGTTCTTGTGTTTGCTTGTCAGAATACTGCCCAAAGACACTGGTGCATCACCGTGCAAGTTCTTTCACCACTATAGGAAATAGACCGTATTAGATAACATGATCATAGAAAGCTTGGAAGGCGGAGGATTGGATGGATTCGGGAAGGAATTAAGATGCCGTTGAACTGTTGGTAGCTAACTAACTTCCTGTACTAATTTTAATTAATTAATTCTCTATTGTGACAACTGACCAGGCCTTTTCCGCTGTTGATCTGCTCTCCGTACATGCGAAGCACGTCATCGAACGCTTTGATTCGACCTTTCTACAAGAAAAAAGAGAAAAGAAAAGGGAAAACATGCGGATAGAATATGTCAGTGTCAGGCTAACAGTACAAAGAACCTGTGGTTCTGTTTTTATTTTATAAACTAAATTATAATTGTGACCTTTTGTGGATTAGCGTCAAAATAACGGACTACGAAAATGTGAGTCATTACATGTTGCGTCACCTGGCGAATATCTGGGTCCAAATTTCTGCTTTCGTTATATTAAATTTTAGAGTGTGAGAGAGTGAGCGAGTCGGTCGGTTGGCCAGTCAACAGTCAGTCAATCAATCAGTCAGTCAGTCAATCAGTCAGTCAGTCGATCGGCCAGTCAAACAATCAGTCAGTCAGTCAGTCTTTTTGCTGGATGAGCTGAAGCTATATTTAAGTTTAATTACTCCTTCGTGCAATTGACGGCAAGCCTCACATATATATGCTGCAGACGAACATGCGCGTAAAGACCCAATGAATATCGTATCTAAACATTTATAGAGCGCCTCTCGCAGAATATAACTATTCAGCACGGAAGCCTCTGGGGGAAAAAGAGCGAAAGACCGATGAGAAAAAAACAGTAATTAGTTTAGCCTAAATATGCAGAAAATGTTCATGAATATGCATAAAATGTTCGTGAATATACATAAAATGTTCGTGAATATACATACATGTTCATGAATATGCATATAGGACAGAGGTGAATCCAATGACTAACCGCTAGAGTCTTCTCTTCCGATTTGGAGATGACGTCATCGACGGTAAGTAAGATGAGAAAAATAGGCAACACAAATCCAGACATACACCGCATGGCTACGAAAACAAACGACGAAGATTTTCCAGATATCCCTCGATATCCTTTAATTTTCCACTCCACTTCCCTGTTTAAAGAAGTCCAGACGATCTGCCACGTGGCCAGTTGCTCAATCCAGCTCTGAACTGACCCTTGACTTCAATCTCTCGCGTTCTGCCCTTGCTCCAATCCTCTAATCCTATGTATATCCGGAGCCAAGGTCAACGTAAAATATCCGGTTGCTTTGAAACCATCTGAACTAAAATGAGACTGATAAATTTGTTCGTAATTCGATTCTAAAATTCGTCACTACAGCAACAACTCTTCTTTGCTTAGACCTGAGCTGAGTCTACTATGTATAGGCTAAAGGAACAATATTATTTAACATCTTCAAAACGCATCAAATGCTGCCACGTGTAAAATCGAACGTTTACGCACTATGTTCATAGCCTATAAATATGTAGGCATATATATATATATATGTATATATAATTTATTTTATATAATTATACAATATACATGTCCTCTCTTTTCCTCTTTCTCCCATATATGTCTATATATATATATATATATATATATATATATATGTATATTGAGTATATGCGAATTCGTGTGTCTATATACACCATGTATGTGTGTATGCGCTTGTCTATATGTGTTGTCTCCATGTGTTCATATGTGTGTGTCTCTATGTATGTGTGTGTGCTTGTGTATATTTAGCTGCATCGGTTGCGTTCATCTGTGACCATGAAATTCATCGATTCCTGAATCGATATTCTGGCGACATCTTGTGAGTAAACATCCCGATCGAATTCAGAAGGAGCCTTCGCGCATGCGCCCTCCTCTGTTCTATTCGGACCACTAATCAGGCGCTCTATGAATTGGAGGGCATTCAGGCCGTGAGGTCTACTGGACCGGAGACCATGCAGGGTCTTCCTATAGAAACGACTCGTGATATTACTGCAGCCGTGTCTGCTGGAAGGCCACAGTCGCAGTTTCTAGATATAGACCACAGTCTTGGTGCGGTTTTTCATATCTATGAATCCTTCACAATGTAAGATTCGCAGGAACTAAAAACTAAGGCAGACTAAGACTACGCTGGGTAGACAACATATATGAAGACGTTACATCACTTGGACTAACACTAAAGTGAACAACAGACTTGACAAATGACCGAGGACAATGGAGAATTGGACATCATTTATTCGTCGCCCATCGCCGCCAAATGGAGGCGTCAGGAGCTGATGATGATGATGATGATGATGATGAGGATGATGATGATGATGATGATGATGATGATGATGATGATGATGATGATGATGATGATGATGATGATGATGATGATGATGATGATGATGATGATGGTGATGGTGATGATGATGATGATGATGATGATGATGATGATGATGATGATGATGATGATGATGATGATGATGATGATGACGATGATGATGACGATGATGACGATGATGATGATGATGATGATGATGATGACGATGATGACGATGATGATGATGACGACGATGATGATGATGATGATGATGATGATGATGATGATGATGATGATGATGATGATGATAAGTAAGTATATTCTTTATTATGATGATGATATTACCCATAAGAGCTCTGTCTACAACATCGTCAGCTACTTCTAGTCTCTAATTCTTTTTCTTGTCCTCGGCGTATGACTCTGATGCTACAGTGTCCAGTCCTCTCCCTCGCTGTCGGATCTTTCCAACGCCAGTGTACAGTCGGTGCACTCATTTCGTAGCTGAGTTCGCTAGGGAGAGATAGTGGAACGGTAGCCTTGATCTCGACTTTCCCTTAACCAGATTTACGTAGCCTAAACATGGTTATCAGGGTTGCCCTCCTCCTTTTCTATGCTTCGGACTTGCACCATCAGGGTTGATTCAGTAGCAAAGTCTAACGGTTCCAGCAGTTTGACATATTATAACACCAACGGCTTTTGTCATCGGTAGTAATCGATTTGCACTAATCCTCTGGTTAGTGAGTTGCTGTTTAACGACACTGTGTCATAACAAAGATGATTAGCATCGCCCTCCTCCTTTCTCCAGGTTTGGGACTGGCACTACCACAGGTAGGGTAGTGGCGGAGTTAGGGATCCACAGTTTAGCGACATCTAAATGGCAACATTTAGACCTCATGAATATGAACTCCCAAAAAGATGACCACAATTTCATCTCTAGGGTTCTATATCGTACCATTCGGGATGTTAAGTTTTAACTCTCAATCCTGACTATAGGCATAAACTTATAGTTTTTAATTTCATTACTTTCATTATCTCATGTAAACAAGTTGCGGTATGTCAACTTTGTATCTTAATAATAAACGAAATCTAACAAAGGCCGCTGACGTCGACGGAAATTTAAAAAAAATTCGAACAGTTGTCGCCGTTCTCTGACATAACTCGTTGTAGTTTTAAAGTTGGTCTAATTTAAAACAACTAGTAGCGAAATTTTTCTTTTAAAGCATCGGTTGGCACCGTTTCAAAGGTGTCTAAAGAGAGCGCTCTAACCAATTGGATTGGATTGAATCCACAGTTTAACGGTAGCTTATGACAACATAGCCGACAAATATTATTTTTTTGGCATGTTACAGGAGGAAATTTAAAAAAAAATTCGCCGATTATTATTTTTTATTACAGTAGATTTATATATTAGCGTCACCCTACTCTTCCTACAGGTTTGAGACTGACACTGCCAGAGTTGAAAGAAGTCGCAGAGTTAGAGTTTACACAACGAGTAGTAGTAGTAGCAGCAGTTTATCAACGCTGTGATAACAAAGATCATTAGCGTCGCCCTCATCCTTACTTGCCGGTAAATGCTAGGCCATTGTATAAGCTAATTTTAGCTCAACTAATCACGCTTTTTGAAAACGCCACCAATCACAGAACTGAATTTATATTTAGATTTTTGGTTACAGCTCTGCCCATTGCCCTATTCTAGTAATGCCAGAGAGCGCTAAAAAGAGTGAGCAGAAAGAGTTCATAACGAGAGCGCTCTCACCAATCCTTTTTTCGGCTTGTTTACTATTTAACGACCACTGTGTTGTAACAAAGACCATTAGCGTCCCCCTCCTCCCTTATCGAGGTTTTGGACTGGCACTGTCATAAAGCGAGCAGTAGCGGAGTTCTCACCAATCCTCTACGGTCTTATGCCTATACAGCATGGTTAATAACGTTTTAAAGGTGTCTAAAGTGTGTGCTTTAAACAATGTAACATTATGACATTAAATTCTACCAATAATTATTATTATTCCAAAGTTTAACGTCGTCTTATGACATCAAAAGGCCGTTGACGTCAAATCAGAATTATTCAATTCAAAGAGTACACGAAACTTATTAGTGTCCGAACGACATATTAAAGGTGTCAAAACCATGCTTTACAATTTCGCTATGTAAAATCGAGTACATTGATATTCATTCAGTGTGTAACAGCAGCAACGAAGTACAGCGCGGATATACAGCAGGCAGTAATAGAAAAAAATACGAAAGTTGTTGAATATGTAGAACCATTTGAAACCATTTAAAAGGTGTCTTAAGAGAAGTATGAATTATCCAGCGTTTAACGGCATGTTTTGGCTTCACGGAAATTGCAATTGACTCCCTGTTATATTCATAGTGCCATTTATTAATTATGTAATCTTTAATTAAATTTAATTAAGCCATTTATTTCATATTTGGGGGGTGCTCGATAGCGCATTGGATAACACACTGGCCATAGAGGCGAGAGGTACCGAGATCGAGATCCGTAGGCGAACATGCTTTGTAGGCTGCTATTAGCGCCGTGTATTGCAGGCTGTCTGTTCTGTTAGTAGTTAAGATTTATGTCTTCTGTCATTTGTGTTCTTTTGAATTGTTTCAGTTGCATAACTGTACACTGTAACCGGTTGCGGTTTGTCAACCGGATTGTTTCAATAAAGAATATTATTATGTAATTCTAAATAGTTTGTAGAATTAACTAGGGCAATTCGAGAACTCTCTTCACCATAGAGTCCGCCATTTCATAGCCTGCCTGTCTAATATGGCTAGGAATACGATCTATTATAATTTTGTTATTTTGTAATTTATTAGAATTATGCAGAATCAGAATCAGAATCAGAATCAGAAAAAACTTTATTGCATCAGATAATGTGACCCGTTATACAAATAGTGAATCAAGTTTATTTAACAGGTGTATCACGCTACATGAGGCAAAAGGAGACCCCAAAGGGAGGATTATTCCCGCTAGTTGGGGCGACCTACAAGTTCCGTTACAAACCAATAATAATACGGTCATGAGACAGTCCAGAAATTACGACATTTCGTGAGGACGGAGGAAATCTATAGGTGAACAAAAAAACAACGGTAGGGTGCATACCTTAACTATTAAGAAAGATACAATAAGATAGACACTAGTAACTGCAGGCAACAACACAAAAAATAACATAGTGATTGGGCAAAAATCCCCAAAATAACCTTAACTAAAATCCTTAACTAAAATCCTTACTACTAAAATAAGTAAACTGAGGAGGTAGAGGAGATGCGAAATAAGAGAGAGGAGAGTTGAAAGAAGGAAGAGCGAGAAAGCAGGGAGATCAGAAAGGGAAAGTGAGGAAGAATGCAAGACATGAGAAGAGAGGAGACGAGAAGAGGAAGGGAAAGAAAAAGGAAATGGAAAAGGAGAAGGCTGGCCATTCACAGGGATCCTCCACCACCGGGGAGGTCAGTCAGATGACGCTAAGAGATATGCTTTAAATCTAATCCTAAATAAGTAGATATTTGGCGCAAGGCGGATGTCTAATGGAATGGTATTCCAAAGATTTGGGCCGTAGAACTTGATGCTGAATACTCGTGAATTGGTACGAGCATAGGTTGATCTGAGAGAAGTCGCATTCCTAGTGTTGTGGGAGTGGATTTGAGAACCAGCTATAAAATAGCTATGAAATAAACTCGGGAGAATATTATTTTGAGATTTGTAAACGAACTCTCCGATTTGAACTGCTCTTACTTGCTTCAAGTTTAACAGATTTAATTTCTTAAAGATGTGATGAGTGTGAGAACCCTTTGGGGCACCTGCAATTACTCGGATAGCTTTTTTTGTAAGATAATTAGTTTACTAATTCTTGAGTCGTAGTTGGAGGCCCAGATCATATTGCAGTATGTTAGATATGGGAGGATTAGAGAGTTATATAAATTCAACCTGGCGGCTTCAGGAAGAAGGTGGGAGACCCTATATAGAATACCAATGTTTTTAGCGAGTTTTTTGGCAATGAAATTAATATGTTCTCTCCAGGATAAGTGGCTATCGACCGTAACTCCTAGGAATCTGGCGGACTCGACTCGTAATAATGGGGTTCCTGCCATTTCCAGGGCAAACTCCCTTGGTGATGGTTTTCGATGAGATCTGAATAATATTATGTTTGTTTTGTCAATGTTAAGGGTAAGACGATTGGCTAAGAACCATTTATTAACTAGAATTAGTTCATTATTAACTATTTGTTGTAGGGTTTCCCAAGAGTGATGCGCGAAGAAGATGTTGGTATCATCAGCAAATAGGATGAAGTACAGGTTTTTTGAAACGTTTGCAAGGTCATTAATGAATAGGAGGAACAGAAGAGGACCGAGATTGGAGCCTTGGGGGACTCCATATAGTATTTTACGACCCTCTGAAAGTACATCATTGCACATAACCTTCTGAGTACGATCCTGGAAATAGCTGTAGAACCATTTTAAGGTAGAACCCCTAATTCCCAAATTTTCAAGCTTTTTTAGTAGAATAGAATGGTCAACTGTATCGAATGCCTTCGCGAGGTCGATAAAGATACCTACGGCAAATTCATTTGCATCGATTGCTTTTGTAATTCTGTCCTCCATGTCTAATAAAGCCATATAGGTGGAGTGACCCTGTTGGAAGCCATGTTGGGTTTGGTGTATTAGGTTGTAAGTGTTAATATAATTACTGAGTCGATCGTAAACTATTTTCTCGAAATATTTTGCGAAATAAGGAAGTACTGAAATTGGTCTATAGTTCGCCGGATTTTCGGCATCACCCTTTTTGAAGATTGGAACCACTTTAGCCATTTTAAGTTTAGAAGGGACTATTCCGTTCGTTAATGAACAGTTAATGATAGCCGATAATATATTAGCTATTAAGTGGATATTTGGAGTGGCTAAGTAAGGGTCGATATCGTCTAAACCTCTGGTATGTGTTTTTTTTATAGAAGTGCTAATTTTCAGGATCTCTTCCGGAGAGGTCAGTGGAAAACCCATTGAATTCAATCTAGAGGGTGGGAGAAATTCTTCAAAGGAACCGGTGGACTCTGGTAGGGAACTAGATAGCTCGGAGGCAATTGTGGCGAAGTAGTTGTTGAAACTATTAGCAATTATTTCGGGATCCTCGACCAATGATCCGTTAATCTTTAGGGTAATTTGGTTAACTTTTTTATCTTCAATATGCATGGCTGCTCTAAGTAGTTTCCATGTAGCCTTTAAGTCGTTATGGTGTTTAAAGAACTCCGTTGTGTAGTAATTTCGTTCGGCATTTAGTCTAACTGTTTTAAATTTATTCCTATACTGAGTAAAAGCTTTTTTGTTTTTGAGAGTTGGATTTTTTATGTATCGTGTGTGCAGAAGTTGTTTTTTCTTACAGGACTTCAATAATCCTGGAGTCATCCAGGGTTTCTTGAACGTATCTCTATGTTTCTTTTCTTCGATGGTCACTGGAAATGCCGAATTATAGGCAAGTGAATATTTCTCGAAGAAGAGGTCGTATGCTCCATTTGTATCACCCATGTCGCAAACCTTCTTAATGTCATCCCAACTTTCATCCTGCAGGGCCGATTTGAATCTGGTTAGATTACCTTCCTTCACAATTCTAGTTTTCTTGGTACGATTAATAATTGGTAAGATAGTTTCAAGGGAAAAGCAAGCATAGAGTGGTAAATGGTCAGAAATGTCGGATATAAGAATGAAGGCTTCAGTCAGCTTCGACCAGGCATTGCTAAATATGTTGTCAATCAGCGTGCTGGTATCGGGGGTAATTCGAGTAGGTCTGGTTATTATTGGTAAAAAATGATGGGCCGTCAAATAATTATGAAAAGCGCAGGAATCATTATGGTCGTTAATTTTTAGAAGATCAATATTGAAGTCCCCCAGTAAAATTACTTCTTTTGGATTGTTTTTTATTCCCGAGAGTAATTCGTCGAATTCTTCATTGAATTCCTTGAGGCTCCCTCCCGGTGGACGATAAATTACTCCTACCACGGGGGAACTCTTTTTTAACGTCAGGCTAATAAAGAGGCTCTCATAAGACTTATGTTCAGCTGTAGTAACTTTCGTAGCAAATTGATGGAATTTTAAGTGATTATTTATAAGCAATCCCACCCCTCCCCCACCTCCCCCCGCTCTTGAACTCCCGACGAAGGTGTATCCACTTACGTGTATTGTGCTTTCTAGATTTTCGTCTAACCAGGTTTCCGTCAGCGCAATGACTGAGGCCTTAGAATTAATGGCCAGCTCACTGATTTCTGACAATTTGTGCGTTATGCTTCGGCAATTAATATGCAAAACCGTAAGAGATGAACTGACCTGCTGACTTTTTGATTGAATTTGCTTTGCGAGTACAACAGGATCAATGTAGGGACTTGACCAGGTGGGATTTCTAAAGTAGTTTGCATCCGGGTCCCAGTTAACATTTTCTAGATGGGAACTATCTTCAATTTCCTCTGGGAAAACCTCCAGTTCGGTTGCGAAGGGGTTCGTAATATCAAGTTCATTAGGCGAGTTTGGCTCTTCCTCTGAGTCCGTTTCAAATTCAGCAATTGGTAAGTTTAAGGCTGAGTTAAGAACTTGGTAATCGGTTACATCAAATCTCAAACAACTGGTTTTATAATCATTAATGATCCCCGGTGATGGTTGAGAGCGAGAGGCAGATGCCAGACCAGTGAGGTGTAGCAAGTCGGCTGCTCAGTATAGGAAATATGACTAGTTAGCTTGAGGGCAGATTAGGAGGAGAAGGAGAGTAAAAGAAAGCTAAAATCAACAATAACAGAGGCATCAAATAAGCGTGGTTAACAACAAAAAAGAGAAAAGTTAGATGGAGCCCATCTCTAGTCTCATATTTGTAACACGTGAGCTAAACCAACGGTGATTAACGAAGGTCCAAACGGAAATAAAAGGAACGAAAACCAAATGATTGTTACCATGCACGTCAATGCCACTCGTAGGAGTTCAGTGAGACTTGCTCTGTGGAGGTTGATGTAGAAACTTTGGTGCTACATAGAACGAGGAAAAAAGAAACCCAACGGTGGTTGACGAAGGTCCAAACGTAAAAGAAAACCCTTTGGCTGTCGTCATGAACGTCGATGACACACGTAATGGCTCATTGGTGGCCTTGCTCTGCGGAGGTTGAAGTAGAGACTGTGGTGTTGAGGGCCGGGAACATCTTGTCAAGGTCATCAAGATCGGATATACGCCGAGGCTTTGCGTCTTGTTCTTCTAACAGGCGCAGATAGATCGTCCCTGAGGTTGTCCAGGTTGATAAAGCCATGCCCTCCTTTACGAGACGTCTGGTTTTTGCGTAGATGAGAGCATTAGACGCAGTTAGGTGTTCGTTAATATAGATGTTGGTTTTCTTCAGCGCGGAGCGGGCTGCGTAAACCAACCTGCGCGCTCTGTAGGTGACGAACTTAACTAGAACCGGACGATATTTCTCCTTCCCCTTTTTTGGGAGTCGAAATGCTGTAGAGATGTCCGATTCGGAGATGGATAATCCGAGAGTGGTGTTGCAGAGGTTTAGGACCGCCTTCAAGGTTTCAGAGTCACTCGAGTCTTTTGTAGCGAATTGAGCGTCGGGTTCGATGAGACCATGTATCATTAGATTCGCCGCTCTGGACTCGGCTTCGACTTGGTCCAAGCGCATTCTCAGTCTCTTGTTTGATGCCTCAAGATCGGATAGTTGAAGAAGAAGTTTCTCCTGGTGGGCATCGATTGAGGCCTTTACCGTAACTTCTATAATTGGGTTGAGTTTGAGGAGGACTTTTTCGATTATCTTGTCGAGTTTCCTCTCAATCATGTCTTCAATGGCGGGTGAAAGGGTTGATTCCAATCGTTCAACCAGTAGTTCTGTAACCTTTTCATCTTTCAGGAGATCAACAAGTTCCTCCACCTTTGTCGATTTCTTCGACATGATTAACCAACGAGCGGAATAATGGTGGAGTTCCAAAAGGTGTAGTTCTGAAAGACTGTCAACAAACTGTTGAAAACGAAACCGAATTGATAGGCGTCCTCTGGAGTACACATTCACAGCACGACAGAATACAGGTCAAGCTAATTGGTGTGAGGTGTACTGAGGTGCAACCTGTTAAGCCATAGCCGAGAGACCCATCCCTTCAGATGGAACCTTTACGTTTTTCTTAATGTTTATCCAAAATTCACTTCAGGGTTAAATAGAGATTAGCATATCCTTCGGCAGGCACCAAAAAATCCTGAGCATTAATCCTGGGCGAAAATGTATTTCAAAAGCACGTTAGAATCCTTTGGAGAAGATAGAGTTCATTCTGTGCAGCCCATCCCTTCAGATCCGTCGCATATGCTCATTCTTAGTTCAACATAATAATAACTGATATTCTCATAATTTTTTCTAGTTTAAATCTTAGCCACGGTATTCCTCATCGCGATCGTTGATATTCCTCCAAAATTTAGCTTTCAAAAAACTTTAATTCCTCAAGATTTAAAAGAAATACGTTCCGAGCTACCGCGTATCGCCTGTGACTAGACCGCCATCCTTCATCATGGATGGATCCAGAGTTTAATGACACCTTGTGGCCACCAAACGCCGCTGACGACGCAAAATATTATTTTGATCAGTTCGCACCGCTCGTGTGGCATAATACAGAATACGCAAATGTGTTCAAGAAGTTTCATTAAATTTAGTAGGCTAGTATTCCAATGTTTGACGACTTCTTATATAGCTGCAAAAACTGTTGACGTCTTTTAAGGTTTTGATGTATTGCAGTTGATATTCGTATAACTTTTGTCATCAGTTTTTTCGCTTCTCTCGGCATAATTGATTCCTTGTTTGATAGGTTGTTGAGACGGCGATATTTGACAGGTGATTGTTTGTCGATCTTTATAATATATAGATCAAAATTTAATATAATATATTATGATATCGTCACACACACGCGCGCGCCATTACTCATTTGGCCATTTTTGTCCTGTTTTCTTTTTCGTCTTAGGACTTAAGTTTAAGGCTCTTCTCTGACTATATCGGTTCTGTTATGTTTTCGTTGTTTTCATTTTCTTTATTATATATATAAATATATATATATATATGTGTGTGTGTTTGTGTGTGTGTGTGTGTGTGTGTGTGTGTGTGTGTGTGTGTGTGTGTGTGTGTGTGTGTGTGTGTGTGTGTGTGTGTGTGTGTGTGTGTGTGTGTGTGTGTGTGTGTGTTAGGGGTCTGCGGGTATACCCGTACCCGCGGGTTTACCCGTACCCGACCCGTACCCGCGGGTCGGGTACAGGTCGGGTAGACATTTTACGGGTCGGGTCGGGTACGGGTAGGAGCATTACGGGTACGGGTATACCCGGTTTTACCCGTACCGAAGTGAAATGTTGGGGTTACATGTAATATTGAGTCTTGCACCTTCAAAAACTTACTATAACTGGCGGTATCCTGTCTAAGTACCATTATCCTTCTGTTGACCTAAATCCGTGCACCTTAGTAAGCTTGACATTCATTTATAGATGCTCAATTTACAGCCACAAAATGACTTGTTTTCATTAACACAATCACATCATATAGTTTTTACATATACCACATCTAAGTTTCAGTCCCGTCAACCGGGGTCAGAGGTCGCTGACGCCTAGCCTGGCAGTCCAGCAGCCGTGGTTTCTTTAAACAGGTTGATAGCATTGATGCAGTTACGGTAGTTTAGGCTAGACATAGTTGAAGCACCAAGTCTTTCATTCATTTACCTCTGAGAAATACTTAAATTATTCAATTAGCGGTATTTATGGCAAAGTGCCGTGTTATGGTTGGCTGCATAAAACTCATCGTGTGAAGGTCAATTAATTAAATGGCGGGTACAGTACGGGTACGGGTATACCCGCGGGTACGGGTCGGGTTGGGTAGTAATTTTGAGTACGGATCGGGTACGGGTACGGGTAACGGTCCTGTTTTACGGGTACGGGTCGGGTAGCAAAAGTGCTCTACCCGCGCAGACCTCTAGTGTGTGTGTGTGTGTGTGTGTGTGTGTGCATGTGCGTGTGCGTGTGTATGTGTGTGTATATATATATAAATATATAAATAAATATATATATATATATATTTAGCCGTCAAAAGAACCTTCATGAGTGATTGAAAAAAAATAAACTTCTTCTTTTGCATTGTGTAGTAACAATGACCATTCGCGTAGCCATCCTCCGTCATCCAGGCTTTGGACTGGCACCGGCTGGAACTAAGCACGGATGCGCAATGCATGGATATCCTGAGCCGGAGGTAGTAGTAGTAGTTTCAGTTTAACGGCACTGTGTGATAACAAAAAACATATGCGTCACCCTCCTCCTTTATCCCTGCTTGGGACTGGCACTACCAGAGTACGAGCAGTGGCGTAGTCAACTTATCCGCGGCAAACTTTAGAAATTAGAACGTTAAATTTATACAGGTTTCCCTGCACGATAGTCAGAGCTCTTAGCGGTAAAAAACATCATTATTGTGCATTTAGGTGCTACAAGCAAAAAAAAGATATTTTTGTGTTCAGGAAGAAATTCTGAACAAAACCTGATATAGTGCCAGTAACAGTTGAAAAAAAAAAGTTTTTTATAGTTTTTTTTACATTTTTACGTTATTAGATGTTGGCGTAACATTGTGCATGTTGGTGTTACAAACCAAAAGAAGATATTTTTGTATTCAGGAAATAATTCTGAATAAAACCTGATATTGTGCCGGTTGCAAAAATAATTTTTTTGAGTTTTTTTCAATTTTTTACGTTATTTTTTATTCCAGCAAAACTCAACTAATGCCGAAAAATGTAGCCGCCTGTTTTAGTAAATTCAAAAGCTTAACACAAATGCTATATTTAGTAATATCTTATATTGTGCCAGTTGGAAAAAAACTAATTTTTTTAGTTTTTCACTTTTTTAAGTTATTAGATGTTAGCATAACATTGTGAATTTTAGTACCAAAAGCAAATGAAAGATATTTTTGTGTTCAGGAGGTAATTCTGAACAAAACCTGATATTGTGCCAGTTGAAAAATATCTTTTTTTGGTTTGTAGCACCAAAATGCACAATGTTATGCTAACATCTAATAACGTAAAAATGTAAAAAAAAAAAACTCCAAAAAAAAGTAATTTTTTTCAACTGGCACTATATCAGGTTTTGTTCAGAATTTCTTCCTGAACACAAAAATATCTTTTTTTTGCTTGTAGCACCTAAATGCACAATGTTACGCTAACAGCTCTGACTACGACTCGAAAACGGTAAATGGAGAAAATTAAGAACGCTGAGAAAGCGATAGCACTCTTATAGTTCCACTGAATATTTAAAAAAGGTGTCGAAACGTCATCGGATGAAATTCAGCAGCTTAGCGACAACTCAGGGTCGTCAACGTTGACTTAACTTTACCCTATCATACGGTAAATACAAATTAAAGGTAGCCATTTTAGTCGTATAAAAAATCCACTTAAAATAGGGAACATTAAATTGTGGACGAATGTTGTTAAAACCTTTATAATTATTATTTATTGATAAATTTATTTCTTCATGAAGCCAACAAATTCATATACAAACCAATAAATTGATTGCTTTCAACATTATTTATTTTACTAGATGTTTGCCCGTCCTAAGACGGTTAAAATTACCATCATAATGAATAGGCCTACGATAGGAGCACCATCTACTGAAATGAAATGAGTGTAGACCCTCCCCAATCCTCCACCTCCGTCTCCTCTCCTTTCCGTCTCTTCCTCCCCTCCCCTACCCGATCCTCTGCCTCTCCTCCCCCTCCCCTATGTCCTCCCCTCGCCGTTTCATCTTCCCACTTACAATGAGGTGTCAAGATTGTAGCTCTCTAGGGGCGTAGGTAGCGCGGAAATCTGAATCAAATTTCTTCCAGGCTGATATTCAAACCCTTGTCTCTCGGTTGGCATTGCAGCACACCAACCACGAGTCCATTTCGCGCCAGTGAGCGTTAATAGCTTTGTTTAGCTGAAAATGTGAATATAATTAAACTGCTGATTAAACACATACATATTCTGCATGCATATAAATGTATGATTATATATATATACAGAATTTAATATATATATATATATATATATATATATATATATATATATATATATATATATTAAACACCTTTAAAACGAGCTCTGCACTACTACAAATCGTGTAATACCTTCATTACATTTGTTTCAATTTAGAGGGTATCTAATGTTGGCGTTTAATTGTTGGAACCACTGCCATACTCTGGTAGGGCCAGTCCCAAGCCTGGATACAGAGGAGGGCGACACTAGCCATCTTTGTTATGACACAGGTCAGCAGTAACCAAACGACTGCAACAACAAGGACTCGGTGAAACTGATCAAACTTTAAGTGGGTAACGACTCCCACACATGAGGAAGGCGATGTTTGGGGTTTAGACCCCTATGACCCCTATGACCCCCCAGCCTTCCCTCTGTAACAGAGGGGTGTCGGGTGAACGACTTGTATTTCAGAGAATTGAAGAAACAGAAGCACAACAATTGCATGTGTGACAAATCGGATGATGTGATGATGATGATGTGATGGATGCGAATGCTGGCCTCTCGTATGTACCCGGATGCATATTCTTAAAGCAGCCAGCGACAGACAATGACAAAGAGACAGACAGACAGAGAGAGACAGACAGAGACAGACAGACAGACAGACAGACAGAGACAGAGACAGACAGAGACAGACAGAGACAGACAGAGACAGACAGACACAGACAGACATACAGAGACAGACAGACAGAGACAGAGACATACAGAGACATACATACATAGATACATACATGCATACATACATACATACATACATACATACATACATACATACATACATACATACATACATACATACATACATACATACATACATACAGACAGACAGACAGACAGAGAAGAGAGAAGAGAGAGAGAAAAGAGAAAGAGGAAGCAAAGAGGCAGACAGAGAGAGACAGAGAGAGAGAGAGTGATAGAAGGAGAGAGAGGAGAGAGACTATGACACGGATATACAGCGAGACAGAGAATGGCAAGGATACCACAAGTAGGCATAAACCAGACACAGAGCCAGACGGGAAGAATACAATTTTATGAATACTAACAGGAACGTACAGGCACACGAATAAGACAGACAGAAGAATACAGACAGAAATATGGACAGAGAGACAGAAGGACGGATGGACGAACTAACAAAGACAGACAGACACGGAGAGACAGAAGAATAGACAGACATACAATGAAGAGACAGACTGGAAAATAGACAGCTGCTAGACAGATGAACAGGCAGACTCCCTCTCCCTCTGCCTTTACCCACTCTCCTATCTCTCCCTCTCCCTCCTCTCTCTCTCTGTCTCTGTCTCTATCTGCTCTCTCTCTCGCTGTCTCTGAGTGTGTGCTTTTATCTCTTCTTGTGTCTCCCTCATTCTGTCGGACAAACAGAGTGTGAGGTACAGACAGACAAAATGAAAGAAATACAGAAAGACAGAAAGAGAGAGGCGTGCGAAGAGAGAAACTGCAGAGACATTTGGATATTGGAGAGACAGAGACAGACTTACTTACTTGACTGAGACAGAGACAGAGAGAGAGAGAGAGAAACAGAATGAGAGACAGACAGACAGACAGACAGAGAGACAGAGACGGACAGAGACAGAGACAGAGACAGACAGAGACACAGACACAGACAGAGACAGACACAGACAGAGACAGAGAGAGAGATAAGAGAGAGACAACGAGTGAGTGTGTTTAAGAGAGACACACACACACACATCCATCCACTAATACATACACCAAAATACACACATAAACAACAACAACAAACACATACACACACACATGCATACTAGCCAGTAGACAGACAGACAGGCGCACTACCCCAGCAGCAGTAGTAAACCACGGCCGCACCGCAGGGCCTGAGCCACGGCCGAGAGCGCCACCGCCGCCGCTTCTGCCGCCTCCGTCGCCCGGGTTGATGTCGCTATAGACGCCGCCGTCGCCTGTCGTGACACAAACACCGTCCATCGGTCGGTCGCTCGGTCGCTAAGCCCGTCGCCTCAGCCGCCTTCGCCTTCGCCTTCGCCTCGGCCTCCACCGCTGTCGGTCCCCTCTCGTCCCCCTCACTCGATCGACGGACGAAAGACCCACATACGCCGCCGTATTGGTTGCATCTGTGCGATCGCGGCGCTCGGAGTAGATCTAACGGATGTTGAGGCGGTTGTAGCTGCAGCGCTCGGAGGTGGACACTGCCAGACACGCAATGGTGAGTGCCACGATAGAGTCTCGTCAATGTAGACATGACTTTTAATGTGGTCTGTCTCCGGAATCTCTCTTAAGAAGCAAGTCATGTTTATATTATAGCCATGTCTGTCTGCTGCGCGTCTGTGAATTTGGCGCTATAATAAGACTATAGTGTATACTTAGACATGTATACATATACATACATACGTACATACATACATACATATGCATATATACATACATACATACATACGTATATATATATATACATACATACATACATACATACATATATACATTCATACATACATAACACATCTACAGACATACATGCATATATAATAAGAAATAATAAATAAACAATACATGCATACTATTAATTTTGTTTATAATATATTACGGCAACTACATGTACTAATTTTTACTACATTTCCTCTTCTGAATACTTATGAATACGTTAATATTATTATTATTATTGTTACTGTTGTTGTTGTTGTTGTTGTTGTTGTTGTTGTTATTGTTATTATTATTATTATTACTATTATTACTATTGTTATTATTATTATTATTGTTATTGTTGTTATTGTTATTATTATTGTTGTTGTTGTTATTGTTGTTATTTATTGTTATTGTTATTATTATTATTATTATTATTATTATTATTATTATTATTATTATTATTATTATTATTATTATTATTATTATTATTATTATTGTCTTTACTATCGTCATCATTATCATCATCATCATCATCATCATCATCATTTCATCATCATCATCATTATTACTATTATTATTCATAAGCGTTAATTAGGCACCAGTATCTATCACAACGAAGCATCAATCGATGGCGCTGATCATTTGTGAGTGAAGGACTTGCTCAAGATCCCTACACAGTAACCGCCTGAGGAAAAGGAGGCTCCGCTTTACCAGGCGAGCGTCCTAAGTCCTAACCAATCTACTATACAGTGACCCGAAAGCGGTATTATTTCACTGAATCACATGCATTGTTGTCAGTGGGAAACCCCAAAGGAAGACTATTGTTCCGCTTCCAGGGTTGTCCCATTTAAGTCTTTGATTACAACGGGTGAAGGCGTTCTACTGGTTCAAAGCGGATTGAATATCCAACTGACGTTCAGAGCGGGACACATAACAAACGATAACACTGACAAACCATATATTGTAAACAGTCATTAAGTAAGTAAGTAATTATGTAAGTAAATAAGTCAGTAAATAAGTCAGTAAATAAGTCAGTAAGTAAGTAAGTAAGTAAATAAATTAGCAACTAAGTGAGCAAGTAAATAAGTTAGTATTTGAGTAAGTAAGTAAATAAGTTAGTAGGTAAGCAAATGAGTTAGCAAGCAAGTGAGCAAGAAAATAAGCTAGTAATTGAGTAGGTAAGTAAATAAGTTTGTAGGTAAGAGAGTAAGTAAGCAAATAAGTTAGTAAGTAAATGAGTAAGTTAGTTAGACAGGTAACCAAGCAAGCAATTGAGTAATCAAGACAGTATGTAAGTAGGTAAGTAAGTAAGCTTTATTAGTGCGAGACAAACGCCCACACTTTGCAGCATAAAGTGGACGGTAGTGGGATAAAGTAGCCCACTGTCAGTAGGAAAAAAACGGCATAGTAATTGTTTATGATTGGGACACTACTAACAGCGCTCTGCTTTATAACCAGTTGCAATATTTACTAATACTAATAATATGGCACTGTTCATAGCTTTGTTTATGGTGGGAAAACTACTAGCAGTAGGCTACTTGCTATGTATTTATTTCTGTTACAAAACTGCTAATAGCACTACGCATAGTATTTTTATGATTGGGAAACTTCTAATTATACTATGCATATTACTTATTTCTGGTTGGGTATACGACGAACAGTACTGTGCTATAATATAGTTGATATATATGTATGTATGTATGTACGTACGTCTGTCTGTCTGTCTGTATGTATGTATGTATGTATGCATGTATGTATGTATGTATGTATGTATGTATGTGTATGTATGTATGTATGTATGTATGTATGTATGTATGTATGTATGTATGTATGTATGTATGTATGTATGTATGTATGTATATATGTATGTATTTATGTATATATGTATGTATGTTGTATGTATGTATGTATTGCATGTATTTATTGCATGTATATTATGAAGGTATATATAAATATATAATGTTGATGATATATAGGCCTATATATAATTATGATTAGTTCTGAGATGATATTTTCTGTGTCATGCATTGCGTAATATTGTAACATGAGATGATTTGACGTTGCGTTGTTAATTCGCAACCGGTCGACAGCTTAGTCATGATGGAAACCGGGGCTTAATCAGAGGCTCTGACTCTAAGCCAGGCGCTGATTTAGTGCGGGGACAAAGTCCAGACCACAACCTCCTCCCCTTTCCTCCCTCCTCCTCTTGCGAAACAGACCTACGGTGACAGCGAAGGGACAATGCATGCATGAAGCAAGAAGTGGAAGGTGGAGGAGGAGAAGAGTGAGGAGGAGGAGAAGGAGAAAGAGGAGAAGAAGGAGGAGGAGAAGGAGGAGAAGGAGGATGAGAAGGAGGAGAAGGAGAAGGAGGAGGAGGAGAAGGATGGAAGGAAGGGAGGAGGAGGAGGAAAAAGAGTGGATGGAGAAGGATAAGAAGGAGGCCGGGAGGGGAAGAAAATGGAGAAAAAGGAGGAGAAAAAGAATGAGGAAGAGGAGGAAAAAGAAAGAGAGGAGAAGAACGAGAAGAAGGAGAAGGTTTAAGAGAAGAATAAGGAGGAAGGGAGAGGAATAGAATAAGGAATGGAGGTAAAAGAATGATAAGGAGGAGGGGAAGAAAGAGAAGGAAGAGGAAAAACAGGACGAGAGGAGGCAGGAGAAGTTGGAGAAGAACGAGGAAAAGGAGCAAGTGTAGGAGAAGAACAAGGAGGAGGAGAAGTGGGAGGAGGAGAAGAAGAATAAAGAAGGGGAAGAAGAGAGGAATGCAGTAAGGAAAGGAGAGGAAGGACAAGGATAAAGAGGAAGGGGAAATGGAGAAGGAGGTGAAAAAGAATGAAGAGAGGGAGGAGGAGGAGAAGGACGAGGAGGACGAGAAGAAGAACGAGAAGGAGTAAAAGAAGAAAAGAAGAAGGAAAGTGGAAGGAGGAAGTGAAGGAGAATGATAAGTAGGATGAGAGAGAAGTCAGCGAGGAAGAAGTAGGACAGATGAACTCTAATTTAAAAAATAGAAGCGTGTAAAAAATCGAGAATGTCACGGGTTCATCAGAAGAAGGCAAGAACCAGCAGAAGAAGAAGAAGGAGCCAGAAGCTATAAGGAACAATTTCCCTGTTTACGTCGTAGTCGAAAAGAATTATTCATGAGCTACATAAAGACCGAATCGCTGCGCTTTGTCATCTGTACCTCGGTCCTCTGGTGTGGTCCCCAGTCCAGCTCTAAGCCACTCCCATTCTATGGGCGGTTCATCGTGGATGGTTGAAGAAGGATTCCAACCCGACGTCAATTATGCAAAGTATTGATATGCATTCTGGTTTAAAAGTGACCGGGAGAAATCTAATGCTCGACGTCTTGTAAAGGAACTGGTAGAGATTGTCCTGTCTGCACACAAACATTCCATTAGTTTGTAGATGATGATGATGATGATGATGATGGTGATGGTGGTGGTGGTGGTGGTGGTGGTGGTGGTGGTGGTGGTGGTGGTGGTGGTGGTGATGGTGGTGGGATGATGATGATGATGATGATGATGAAGAAGAAGAAGAAGATGAAGAAGAAGAAGAAGATGAAGAAGAAGATGAAGAAGAAGAAGAAGAAGAAGAAGAAGAAGAAGAAGAAGAAGAAGATGAAGAAGAAGAAGAAGAAGAAGAAGAAGAAGATGGATGAGGATGAAGAAGAAGAAGAAGAAGAAGAAGAAGAAGAAGAAGAAGAAGAAGAAGAAGAAGAAGACGAGGACGAGGAGGACGAGGACGACGACGAGAAGAAGGAGGAGAAGGAGGAAGAGAAAGAAGGACCGTGTTATGATTTTTATAATAATTGTAACCCTTTACATTTAAAAAGTGGTAACAAATCGTAATGCAATTCCAAAATGCTGTCCCTAATTTCTGTAAATTCTACAAGTGTGCCACAGATTGTAGAAATAATCGTAATACTCGTAATAATCAATAAAAAGAATTCATATCCACAGTCATGATCACAGCTAAACTCATAATCATGATCATCGTAATTAAAATTTAAATTACAGCCATAACAATAATCTTTATCACAGTGAAACTCTCGGCATAGATTCAGCATCGTCATAAAAACCAGACCACTTAAGTAAGTATGGTGATTACTTTGCGCTTACAAATAGCATCATAACGAATTTACACTGAGCCTGGTTTCCATAGATTTGAGGCTGCATCCCACTTGAATTGATAATTATCAGTCCGCACGAAAAATGCGGAGCAAGACAAATAGCGCGTCAACAGCGAGTTCAGAAAAGGTCACGGCAGCACACATAAAACGCGTCCACGCGCAGAATAATATTGCCATCGCGTCGACGGCAATTTACGATCGCCGCTGAACATAAATTGCCTCGGAATCTTGCGTCGAAATTTCCTTCGAAATTTTCCTAAATTGTCAGGAAGCTTTCTAAGTTGTGCGTTCCAAGAAGCTGTAGAATAACAGCGTCATTTTGAAGCGGATAAATTTGTTTTGCGTCTAAACCTAAATATGTTTTTACACACCTTTAACAACTGATTGAATTCACTTAGAAATAGGCTGCAGACTTAATTTTACTCAAGTAATTCTAGAAAAATACATACGCTACTGTTTGTACTCCGTCAGTACCAATCCCAAGCCTGGATAAAAACTTAAACTACCTAATTCTGGAAATTAAAAAAACAGCGAAAACACCTCTTGACATCTGTCGATATGCAAAGAGCATAGCTGACGAAGAGAAAAACAGACGCGCAACAGGAAAACCGAGAAGTCTTGTCAAGAGCTTGTGAAGCTACTTCTGTGCAAGCTGCTTTGACTGAAAATATTGAAAATATTAAAGAAACTGAAGGTACAGATGAAGGCATTAGAAGGTATCGATACATCTGACTGATCTGAGACTGTTCCGGATGTGGGCTAGGCTATTTCTCCTGTAATTCCTCTGACAATTTTCGCAATGTTGTTGGTATACGCACGAAAAGTACTTTGAATCCTACTTTGAATCACTGCAGAAAGAATATTCCTATCATTGGAAAACCGGACGAGTGAGATGGAAAATACGCAGAACACAAAGAGATTGATGCAGGAGAACTTTTTTGAAAGTAGTTCCTCCAAGATCAACAGTGTAGGATTATTGGTAAGGACGGTAATCTCATAGAGATGTATAATATATAAATATATCACTAGAGCGAACATCTACCATCTATGTCTGATGCTGCCGATTCAAAACGGCCTTCACCCTTAAGCTAGGCAAAATGAGCGTTGACTGACGTCATAAACGAGAAATCGACGTCATCATCGACGTGTATTGCGTGGACACTTCACCAATTATGTTAATGAGCGCTGGATGACGTCATGCAAGCTTCATTTCACAGTACAACTTGGCTGTGATAGGCTACATAAAAGTAAAAAAATTTATATCTATATTTAGAATGCCTAGCTTCTGGGTCAAGGTCGCTTTGCGATTGTGACTTCACTATGACCTGAAGGAAACATACGTCAGACGGTCTCTAGCGCTTATAATATCTCATTGGGTAATCTTCATCAACATGGACACCCGAAAAAAATTTCAAATGAATATTTATAATGGTCCGATTTTTAAAACGTTCAATCATTTCCGCTCTAATTGTTGAGGAATCTGTAAGGTGTCTTAATGCTTTTGAGAAATATTCTGACGAGATAATTATGTGTCGATGAATTTGTTAAGTCAAAGGGGATGTGAATTTTATGGTCTTAAGTGAAATGAAAATGATTGAAATGTCAAGTACAAGTGTGGTAAGACAAGGGCAGGTCCTTGCCATAGATAAATCCGATCAGGGGATCCTGAGTGGCCGAGTGGGTTGGTAGCCCGCTCGTCACGCCGGCGCCCCGGGTTCGATGCCCGGTCGGTCGGTTTATCAGAGATTACTTTCTCGGATCTTTACTGCGGGTGCTCGGTCGCAATATAAACGTGGAGTACAATACAACACACAATACAACACAACACAATACAACTGGGGCGCGGTGGTGTAGGGGTATGTTCGGTGCCTTGCAGCTGGAGTGTTGCGGGTTCGAATCCACCTCACCGCCGCGTAGGGACCCTGGGCAAGTCCTTCACTTTCGGCGTGAAACTCCGATTCAGCGTCCGCGCAGTAGTCGGGAGCGCCTCTGAATGGGCAATCTGGTAGGGGCGCTATAACAAGTGTTCAAATACAATACAATACAATAAATCGATATTGATACCAAATGAGATCACAAACGAAGTAAATGAAACAATAGCTAAACAGGATATTGAACGTAAAACCCATAGTCAATGCAGTCCTGCTTTGAGTGAGGAGTAAATGAAACACCTAAAGGAGGTTCAGTCACGAACTGTGTTTATAGATGGGCATAAAAATGACCTCTGTAAATACCTTAAACACATGCTTCGTAAACTAAAATAGTAGAGCAGAACATGGCAGTGGTGGAGAGACTTTTTATTACTAAACTAGATGTGCTTAAGATCTGAATCTAAGAAGAATCAACTTCTTAAGATATAGTGACAAAAACATGATAAGCCTGTATTTCCTTTTCGTTGACATTCCCATCCGTATCTAAAAACAAATCACCTCCTACGAAAAGACAGGCGAGTAAGAGTACTTAGCTGAATTGGTAGTTTTTGCTAACTTGACAATCAAGAGAATCTAAATCAAATTGCATTTAATTAAGTGGACATTGGGAAAATTGAGTTTTTTGGAATTTAGCAGAGCCTTATATAAAATCTAATGCAAGCTTTAAAAGGTGTCTAAAATTATCGGAAATCACGCATGACGTAGCAGGCAGAAAACGTGACCTCTACTGTGTACTCTAACAAGATATTTCACGATTTGCCTTTCGTTGGTGGCTTATTCCAAAGATTCAAATCTTGGGGTAGCACGGTACCTACACGGTAACCTTAATTGGCGTGGCGCCTACATGTATTCAAACGGGCATCGGTGGTGAAGTAGTGGCAGTTTCAGTTTAACGACTTCAGTATAACAACAAAGATCATTAGCGTCGCCCTCCTCCTTCATCCAGGCTTGGGACTGGCACTGCCTGGCACGTCCAAAGTCTGGATGAGCAGGGTCAAGACCACACGATCACTACATCAAAACGTGTACATTTACATTTTACGTTACATGGTATATGGATTCCAATTTCTTATGTATGCATCTCTACAAATTTAAGGAATAGATTGGATAAATTAAAAAAAATAAGATAATTCTCATTACAAAAGATATTTTGATTGATGTATTGCTTTAAGTCGTTAAGCATCATCATCGTCATCATCGCCATCATCATCATCATCATCATCATCATCATATTGAATGTTAGTGATATTTTAAGGCTCTGTTTTGACACCTTTTAATCGTCTGTAACAGATTATATAAATATTTCTTTTCACAACATTGTAAGATATATTACCACAATTGGCTTTCAACTGTATTTGATGTCATAAGGTTGAACTTTGAAAATAATAATAATAATAAAATAGGGCTGAGTAGACGGCGTCGGTAATAATGTATTCTCAATATCTAAGGCATAATGTTGACGTGAACGGCACTGGCAGACACAGGCTGTCGTTAAACAAATGATTAATGTGATATGCTATCTAAATACTTAAAACACATTTGGCCGATTTTCGAGGTCAACGTCTGCGTCTAAAATGGCAAAGTTTTCATGAACGATAACGAATGCGATTAATTATAACAACAACAACAACAACAACAACAACAACAACAACAACAACAACAACAATAATAATAATAATAATAATAATAATAATAATAATAATAATAATAATAAAACTGATGATGATGATGATGTCGATGATGATGATGATGATGATGATGATGATGATGATGATGATGATGATGATGGCGGCGGCGGCGGCGGCGGCGGCGACGGCGACGACGACGACGATTAAGTTTATGCTTATGTTTATGATTATGATTATGATTATGATTATGATTATGATTATGATTATGATTATGATTATGATAACGATAACGATAATGATAATGATTATGATTATGATAATAATAATTTTCGTTATCACAACAACAACAACAACAACGGTAACAATAATAATAAGGCCAATGAATTTATTCCCCATAGAAAGGTATCGTGGAGAGTAACGGCCTTGTCAGCACTGACGATGTCGTTGATATTGAATGATTCATTTTATTCTGTTTAAACACCTTAAAATGGGTTAATTCTAATTTATAATTGCGACAACTGCGCCACGTCCAATAGTTCACATTACCATAATGCCAATATTCCCATAATGACAAATGAACCGGTTTTTCTCTTACGGACGTAAGCGGCCTTTGATGCCATAAGATGTTCAACTGTGAGGTAATGGAATATTCTTCTTAGACACCCTTAAAACGCCTTCAACCAGCGTTATATATACTTCAACTGCAGTCACTCGTTCTTTTTAATATCAAAAAAAGAAGGAAAAAAAAAGGAGAAAAAAAAAGAACAACCACCTGTCAAATTTCATCGTTGCAACTTCCTGTCAGAAAAGAAGCAAAGACAAGAAAAGAGAAAGAATTCTGATGAAAAACATTATTCGAAAATGAACTTAAATACGTCAAAAACTTTAAAGTCGTCAATATCCTTTCAGAAATAGAATCCAAGACGGAAAAAAGATAAAGAAAACTGATGAAAACACTACACGAAAATGAACTGAAATGCATCAAAAACTTTAAAGACGTCAACGGCCTTTGTTGCTAAAAGATGTCATTAAACATTGGATAAATAAATAAACTCGTCAACGGCCTTTGATGTCATATGACGACGTTAAACTACGTTAAACCTTGGAGAAATAAATAAACTGTTTAAGTATATTATGGCCGTTAAAAGAGGGTAACAGACACAGACTCAATAACGAGAAAAAAGAAAGTGATGACGAAAGTTATATGAAAATGAACTGCAGTACATCAACAACTTTTCTGCCCGAACTCTGTTAGTGCAAGTCTCAAGCCCAAAGAAAAGAGGAGGGGACGCCAATCATCTTTGTTATGACACAGTGTCGTTAAACAGCAACTAACCAACTATTCAACGTCAAGTAGTTTTTATAGCGCCCCTTCAAGACAGAGTATGGTGAGGTGACGTCAACGACTTTGTCAGCCACGAGATGTCGCTCAATACTGGAAGCTACTAAAAGTCATTAAGTAACCAAAACACTGATTACAACAGTAGCCTACAGACATTTTTTCAATCTACGTCAACGGACTTTGATGGCTCTATACTACTTTTGCCACTACTACTAAAATCACTTTTACTACTAAGTGCTTCCATTATTACCTCTATACACTGCTAAAATTGCTAAAATTGCCACTGTTCAGGCCTACATATAGGTCTACATTAAGGTCCATATTTGGTCTATATTTATATCTCCATTTAATCCTATATTTAGACCTGTAGATAGGTGCATATTTAGGCCTATACCTGTGTATACATTTAGATAATATTAGGCTTATAGATAGGTGTATATATTAAGCCTATTATACTCGAGTGTACATGTGTAGGTCTATCTTTAGGTCTATATTTAGGCCGTCTTAAACCGGTTATGTTTTATGAGGAAACGTTTTTCTTTTACGACGGGAGGAAATCGAAGGCTGTGATGAAACATCGAATATTAATGCTATCGATCGGTCTCTTCATGGTATACGGAAAGCGGATCACGTCCGACGACGAAATTAGACATAATGCAGCTTACTCGGAAACGCCGCTCGCAAATCTTCACTCACACACACGATCATACATACAAACAAACCTTCATTTTTTGTACAAAGATGATCAGAATATGTTAGGTGTGTGTGTGTGTGTGTGTGTGTGTGTGTGTGTGTGTGTGTGTGTGTGTGTGTGTGTGTGTGTGTGTGTGTGTGTGTGTGTGTGTGTGTGTGTGTGTGTGTGTGTGTGTGTGTGTGTGTGTGTGTGTGTGTGTGTGTGTGTGTGTGTGTGTGTGTGTGTGTGTGTGTGTGTGTGTGTGTGTGTGTGTGTGTGTGTGTGTGTGTGTGTGTGTGTGTGTGTGTGTGTGTGTGACAGACAGACAGAGACAGAGGCAGAGACAGAGACAGAGACAGAGAGACAGAGACAGAGACAGAGAGACAGAGACAGAGACTGAGACTGAGACTGAGACAGAGACAGACAGAGACAGAGACAGAGACAGAGACAGAGACAGAGAGAGAACGTGCGTGCGCGCGTGTGTGTGCGCGCGTGTGCGTGTGTGCGTGGTATATACATAATTATATATATATTATTATAATATGTTATATGCTATGTTGTTGTATTACTGCTTAACGACACTTTTCATATCGAAGATGATCAGTGTCGGAGGCAGAAAGCAACCTCGTACTCCACGTTTATATTGCGACCGAGCCACCCGCAGTAAAGATCCGAGAAATTAATCTCTGATAAACCGACCCGACCGGGAAGCGAACCCGGGGCGCCGGCGTGGCGAGCGGGCACCAACCCACTCGGCCACTCAGGATCTCTTATATGCTATGTATATATTCACATAATTATATATGTCCGCGGGGCGGGGAGATGGTTGAATGGTAAAAAGTTGTGACACGAAGATCGGAAAGACGCAGGTTTGATACCCGCCAGCCCCATAGGGTTGGCTCAGCCTTCAACTCCCTAAGTAAGGTAAGATATGGATAAGATAACGAAGGTACGTAAGACAAGATAAGATGAGATAAAGAAGGTAAGAATGTAATCGAGCATTTATATAGCGCCACTCAAAAACAGAGGCGCTCCCGACCCGGGCCAGTGTCTTCACTGGTAAAGAGAGGTGGGTTTTGAACCTGCTACATGGCGTTGAGAATCCATATGTATATTATCTTGAGCTGTGACTAGGATCAATAGGGCGATGGCCTGGCCTTTCATTCACGGCTGCTACGGATGCTGTGCAGGGGAGCGTGAAGGATGGACAGAGTACGGCCCAGCGCGCAATTCGTTTGTTTTATAGCGGCAAAAACATATGTTTCGGCACATGGCCAGCTGTTACGTCGATTGCGAGACCAGACTGAAGGTTGGGTGTTATAGGGAGAGGGAGGAGAGAGGGGTATAATTATAGGGAGAGAGGGAGGAGTGGGGTGTAACAGGGAGCGGGAGGGGTGTTTTAGGGAGAGTGAGGAGTTGGGTGTTATAGGGAGAGTGAGGGGTTATTATAGGAGAGAGAGAGAGAGAGAGAGAGAGAGAGAGAGAGAGAGAGAGAGAGAGAGAGAGAGAGAGAGAGGGGTGGGTTGGGTGAGGGAGCGTGGTATGTTATAGGGAGGGTGACTGGTGGTGTCACGTTTTTCTCTTTCTTACCATACCTCAACCTTTCAATCAGTCTTTATTCATAATTAACAATTAACATCGATATCTTAGAACACACCTCCGCCACTGATCGTACTCTGGCAGTGCCAATCCCAAGGCTGGATGAAAGAGGAGGGCGACGCTAATGATCTTTGTTATCACACAGTGTCGTTAAACAGGGGGGCGATAGCGAATTGGATAACATCTGGCGTAGAGAGCGAGAGGTACCGAGTTCGAGTCCCGTAGGGTGGATATGCTTTGTAGGCTGCTATTAGTGCCGTTGTATTGCAGGCTGTCTGTTCTGTTAGTAGTTAAGATTTAAATTGCATAACATGTAAATGTACAGTGCAGTGCGTTTGTCAGGCGCTTAATAAAGAAAAGATTATTATTATTATTAGAAACTACTACTACTTTCTTAGGACAAGTAAATTGCAGGGGGGCCTAAACGGATCTAAGATCCTGCTAGCTGGGAATTTCTTATACTTAAATAACTAAATTACTTAGGACAGTCATTTAAGGAAGTAACAATGTGCTAAATACGACTTATCTACATGCATGCGAACCTAACCACAGCGCACGTCAAGCAAGGTACAATCATTTGAATCAATAATAATATAACATCTGGTGGCATCCATGCCATCTGTCAGCTGTCGACGGGAATATGTAGGTTGGTTGCACGTGTGTGCGTGGGCCCGCCATTGGTGACTCTTTCAGCTTACCGTGCATTGTTTTGCTAACTAATGTAATATATTAGTTCGTAATGACATTTAACATCACAAATGCTTAGTCTAGGCGCGCAGAGCTGAAAAGTCGTCAAAAAAGCGATGTAAGCGGCAAGTCATGTTCATTTTTGGCAACAAACTTTTTTACACTAATTCGACCCTGCTGATTACCAAAATCGCTGTTGCCAAGCTGGAATTTTGACCTGAAGGTCATTTCAAGGTCATAAAATATAAAATCTAGCAAAATTCAGAGATAAATGGCCAGATCTCAGCCAATAATGGTTGAATTCGACTAATTCTTTCTTGCTTTTTCTCGACTTTATAAGGACTACCTGTGGTAAGAAACAAGGTTACTAAATAAAAGACGATCCAAGGTTATTTCAAGGTCAAAAAGGGCAATTTCATGTCAAAATCTGGGGAAATAGCCATAACTCAGTCAAATATTGTTCTATTTGGGTGATTCTTTCATCGTTTTGCTCGGGCCGATAAGGGCTACATTTGCATCGTTCCCACAAAAAGGCTAACATGACCCAAGGTCAATCAAGGTCAAAATTAAGGCGAAAAGGCCATAACTCAGTCAAATATTGTTCTATTTGGGTGATTCTTTCACCTTTTTGCTCCGGACGATAAGGGCTACATTTGCACAGTACTTAAAGGCTAACATGATCCAAGGTCAATTCAAGGTCAAAATCAAGGGAAAACGCCATTACAGCTAAATATTGTTCCATTTGGGTGAATCTTTACCTGTTTGCTCAGACCGATAAAGGTCAATTGAAGGTGAAAATCAAGGAAAAAGGCCATTACTCAACTAAATATTGTTCCATTTGGGTGAATGGCCGACAACTTCATCAAATCCTTGACAAATCATAGCAAGATGTACCACTGCATCATTGTTACCTTTGATCGATACACCCCTGGATCGGTGAAAGGTGCAACTCGGAAACGTCGAAGTGGTACTTGTCCAATACGACGAGCCATCAAATGATGTCATTGGGCCTCTCCCAAAAAACTGGAACAATTTTTTATGCATGTAGAGAACAAGTCGGACTTGGCACGGTTCCTATGGCAGGAGATCATCAGGCAAGGCAATTTGTACACTGAAGTACTGTAGTTGTAGCAGGAGCATTTGACGACGGAGTGGAGGGCCAGTCGACTAATGTACTGACTGAGGTATCAATGCTAAAAGTAGCACATGAAGAAGCCGACACTTGAATTTGGTTGCATGCTGCTAACAGTTCCTGTGATACAGTAGTTGTGTCAGACAGGGATACAGACGTTTTCATCATGTTGTTATCCCACCCTAACCAGGTCCGATGCAAGCAACTATGGATGATGGCCCGAACATCCAAGAAGCGGAGATTCATACCAATTCACGACATCCATTGCAAGTTGCCACCTGAAGTTCTGTCATCACTATTGGCATTTCACGCAATTTCTGGATGTGACACGACGTCGTACATTCGTGGTCAGACTAAGCGACTAAGGAATACCTTTATTGAAAGCACAAAACTGTTACGAAATCTAGCAAGAGGTCCACTTACTCAAGATTGAAACTAGCAATGATGCAGAAAGGTTCTTCTGCCATGTGTACCAAGTTAATGCTGATTCTGTTGACGATGCCCGAAGACTGCTCTTCTCAAAAACCAGCCAACCTGAATGTCTTCCACCGACAAGTGATGCACTGCAGCAACACATCAAGCGATCCCACTATCAAGCGACAGTGTGGGAACAGGCGGGTAGCAGCACGCCTGATCTTCTAGATGCAGCAACGTATGGTTGGCAGAAGGACGCCTGTGATTCGTCTAAGTTGATACCGGTACTAATGACAATAGAATGCGTCCCCAAAGAATGCTTGAACATTGTTTCTTGCAACTGCAAAAAAGAACTAAACCTATGCAAACCTCGTGTGTGCCAGTGTAGGAAATCAGACTTAAGGTGTTGTTCTCTGTGTGGGTGCCAGGCTCATGGTGCCTGCACAGACATGTAGTGATCAATAATTATCATTTATCAGTTTATTCATTGTACTTTACAATTGTACAAAATAATGTTAATGTTGCTCCTAACATTAAATATTTTGCATAATTAAAAGTGCATCATTATGATAGCTGAGCTATTATATCGCCTATCCTGGGCTTCGTGCGGAATCATTAATTTTATCGGTCTGAGAAAACAGGTAAAAGAATCGCCCAAATAGAACAATATTTGGCTGAGTAATGGCCTTTTCCCCTTGATTTTGACCTTGAATTGACCTTGGGTCATGTTAGCCTTTAAGAACTATGTAAATGTAGCCCTTATCGTCCCAAGCAAAAGATGAAAGAATCACCCAAATAGAACAATATTTGACTGAGTTATGACCTTTTCCCCTTGATTTTGACCTTGAGTTGACTTTGGATCATGTTAGCCTTAAGTACTATGCAAATGTAGCCCTTATCGCCCGGAGCAAAAAGATGAAAGAATCACCCAAATAAAACAATATTTGACTGAGTTATGGCCTTTTCGCCTTAATTTTGACCTTGATTGACCTTGGGTCATGTTAGCCTTTTGTGGGAACGATGCAAATGTAGCCCTTATCGGCCCGAGCAAAAAGATGAAAGAATCACCCAAATAGAACAATATTTGACTGAGTTATGGCTATTTCCCCAGATTTTGACATGAAATTGCCCTTTTTGACCTTGAAATAACCTTGGATCGTCTTTCATTTAGTAACCTTGTTTCTTACCACAGGTAGTCCTTATTAAGTCGAGAAAAAGCAAGAAAGAATTAGTCGAATTCAACCATTATTGGCTGAGATCTGACCATTTATCTCTGAATTTTGCTAGATTTTATTTTGTATGACCTTGAAATGACCTTCAGGTCAAAATTCCAGCTTGGCAACAGCGATTTTCGTAATCAGCAGGGTCGAATTAGTGTAAAAAAGTGTGTTGCCAAAAATGAACATGATTTGCTTCTTACACGAGATTTTCCATTTTTTGCGCCTAGACTAGCTAGCGCAGAGAACGCTTCTGAGTTGATAGCTTGAAGGGGCGCTGTATAAATGCTCAAATACATTACAGTGCATTACATTACATTAGGGGCCGTCCATAAAGTACGTCACGCTCCAGGGGGAGGGGTTCAAGAAAGTGTGACAGTTTGTGACAGGGGAGGGGGGTCAGGCCATGTGTGACGTCACACATTTATTTTTTTTATATTTTATTTATAATTTATTTTTATTTTTTAGTAGAATTTCATAGCTTTAAAAATAATTTTCAAAAATTTTCTGAAACATTTTAATTAGTTTTATGTCAAAATGGCATGAAATACATATCTCCTGAATGTGTTTTTCACGATTCCTCTCACTAGGAGCGCTAGTAATAATGCTGTTGCGAAGCCTTGTTTATGTATTAGCCTTGCTTTCGGAAAGTGTGACGTACTTTAGGGGGGTCCGAGTTTTGTGACAGTTTGTGACAGAGGGGAGGGGGTAAAAATGGTCAAAAATAGCGTGACGTACTTTATGGACGGCCCCTTACATAACAGTGAACAAATAAAAGAAAAGACTTAACTTAGCGACTTAACTAAGGCGAGGGTTTAGACGCACATGGTAAATTTAATTATAAAATTGTGGTAAATTTAATTTTAAAAATATAGATGTGTAAAAATGTTCATTGTTATCGGCCCTGCAGTAGATCAGTCGCTATCTTGTTTCTTCACCGTAACTGGTCTTACTTGGTATCTTCACAACTAGAAACATCGCTGAAGAGGATAAGGAGGTCAATGCAATAGATTACAATACAACACAATACCATACAATACAACACAACACAATACAATATAATGCAACAATATAATACAATACATACAATGCGCTACAACACAATACAATACAAAACAATGAATAAATATAGTAGCATCTGGCATTTTCCTACACAGCATACATGTAAGTCTAGTCGTGTAGTATTGTGTAGCATAGTGTAGCATAGTGTAGCATAGGCTGTGGTGTTGTTTGGGGCGGTGTAGTGCGAAGTGGTCCAAAAGCAGCGGCCTTGATGCGGCGGGCCATTACCATAGAAACGCCGGCGCGAATCGAGCGAGACCCCTCCCCGATTTCTCCTCCATTCCGTATCCACCGACCTTCATTTATCTAGCTCCAGAGACTCTATTTCTATAGCTCCGTTATTCGGTCGGTCCGCCTCCCGCGTTCCAACTGGAGACCCGCGGGGCCATTTCAGACCGATGCCGCCTCCTAATAAAAGAAGTCCCTCCCCACCGATTGTATCGCTCGCTGTGCCCGTTGCTGTACGTAATGCTACTAAAATGTGCGTCCGAGATAAAGGAACGACCCTACACTGCACGCATAGGCCTTCTGGCCTACAAACGACGCAGGCCTATGCTGCATTAAACTCTTAAAATACATGTCTAGAAACACCAGGGACGCTGGTGTAAGCAGAACTATATTAGATTAAACAATTTCTTTTGATATTTAAACACCTTTTTTATACTTATACAACGGCTTATAAATAAGCTGAAATTAGATACGCGTTTAATGAATAATAACAAATTATATGAAATTTCAAAATTATACAAAAATTATGAATATTCTGGCGCTCAAATCGGCAAGAACTGTTGAAATATAATTTCTTCCAGAAGACAACGTCCTTTGTTGCCATAAGATGTCGTTAAACTCTTTGATCCAGCGACTATGTTTAAGGATCCTTAGTGGCCGAGTGGGTTGGTGCCCGCTCGTCACGCCGGCGCCCCGGGTTCGATTCCGGGTCGGTCGGTTTATCAGAGATTAATTTCTCGGATCTTTACTGCGGGTGGCTCGGTCGCATTATAAACGTGGAGTACAATACAACACACAATACCACACATCACAATATACTGGGGCGCGGTGGTATAGGGGTATGTTCGGTGCCTTGCAGCTGGAGGGTTGCGGGTTCGAATCCACCTCAAAGCCGCCGCGTAGGGACCCTGGGCAAGTCCTTCACTCGCAATTGCTCATGCGCTTCGGCGTGAAACTCCGATTCAGCGTTCGCGCAGTAATCGGGAGCGCCTCTGAATGGGAAATCTGGTAGGGGCGCTATAACAAGTGTTCAAATACAATACAATACAATATGTTGATGTTTCGACACCTCTTTTAAGGTCTCAGCATAACTATAAGAAAACTATCGATTCCTATGCTTTGAATAGAATCTTACTTATAATGGGTAATGTAAGGTCGACGTTTACAGCCCTGACGGCCAAAAGATGTTGTAAAACACTGGAAAATATTATTAGGCCTACGACTTTTTATTCAATATAACTCCGGCACCGTCTGTGCTCTCATAGTGCCAGTCCTAAGCTTGGATTAAGGAGAAGGGCGACGGCAACGCCCTGGCAGCCGTAAGACGTCATCGGACACCCGAGACAACCACTACTACCGTATGTATAACTCCATCACTGGTTGTTCCACAGGTCCGGACTTCCACGGTCCAATACAGGAGTTTTGCTGTGTTCGGTCCATCCTGCTGGGAAAAGCTGCCTAACAAGCTGTGACCTTGGCTTCTCAGTTCTCAGTCTCTCTTTGCCTCCTTTCCGCAAACGCTTGAAGATCATTTGCTCGATCGTGGTTTCATTATGTTAGGTCGGGAACGCATCTGATGAGTTAGGCACTCGGAAACAGGTTGCTAAAACTTGACTTTACTACCCTTACGTCTGAATTCCCTCATTATGTCTTTTCAACCACGGTTCGTGACCTTGGCGTCCAGCTGGACCAAGAGCTCACTTTTACTCCACATCTTCATCGTCTTGCTCGGGACTGCTATTACCAGCTGCGCCAGCTTCGTACTGTTACCCGCTCGCTTACGTCTGCTGCCAAACTTACTCTAGTGCATTCCTTCATCACAGCTCGTCTTGACTATTGCTCATCGCTCTACTTTGGCCTCCCATCTAGCCGCATAGCATGCTTGGGCCGAGTCTTGCGCTCTGCAGCGCGACTCATTGGGCAAATTCCAAAGTATGGACACGTCTCCAGCTACATGCTGGAAGTCCTCCACTGGCTCCCTGTCTGCCAGCGCATCGAGTACAGGATAGCTGCCTTGGTTTTGCGCTGTCTCCAGGGCCTCGCCCCAACTTACCTCCGTGAGCTCTGCTGTTTGATATCGGTTGTCCCAGGGCGTCGCCTCCTACGCTCCGCAGAAAAAGGAGTTTTTATGGTTCCTTTTGCTCGTACTGCAACAATGCAGAACCGAGCTTTTTCTGTGGCAGGCCCAATGATTTGGAATGGCCTTCCTCTAGAGCTGCGTCTACACCCTGGGAGTCTGCCTGAAACTTTCCTTACAAAACTCAAAACTGTTCTTTTTGGGCGCGTTGGAGTCGGGAGCGCCTCTGAGTAGTTTCCTTGAACGGGCGCTATATAAATTCCCGAATGAATGAATGAGTCTCTCTCTGAAGTGGTGCTATATAAATTTGCAATTACCATTACCACTTACTCTTTTGCGCGGTTGCAGTTCGAAGCCTGGTAAATGAGCAACACTACTAATCTTTCTTACAACACAGCGTCATTAGACAATAGCTTTATTCTCAGACCAAAATCTGCTTTGGAAATTATTTGCGAAAGCCTCCTTATAGTCTCACTAGTAAATTACAAAGTTGCTTTGCGAAAAGTAATATAAATTAAAGTAAGGTCAGCGTCGACAGTCGTGGCAGTCATAAGTTGTAGCTTAACCCTAATAACGTCGGGCCCACTTTAGACACCTTTAAAACTTCTTTATGCGAAGCTATGATGTCGTCAGAAACTTTGGCCTCTGGAGGCTCTTACAATTGATCACATAAATTCTATTAATTATCTTGAACTTCAGGAAATTTATACTTTAATAAAACTTTATATAATAAATAAATGGCAAATAGAATATAGTGGTGATAGTAGAGGTCATTTTTATAAATCTATGTGTCCAATTGTTAGTACAGATATTAAATATTTAGAACCTTTTAGACATAAGGAAGTTCAAATTTCTAGACTACGTCTAGGAGTAGCCAATACTAATCAAAGGCTGTTCATTATAAAAAGGCATGATGATGGTCTATGTGATACTTGTAAGGTCAAGGAGACAATCCATCACCTCTTACTTGATTGTAAAAAAAAGAACCAATAGTAAAAACAAAGTTTTTTACTATATCCATCTAGTATCCTATAATCCGTCATATTAAGCAGTTACCTCTACAAATATATAGTCCGCGTTCATTTTACAACATAGCGTCCGTTTAATCAAGCACCGCACCCGTTTCTGTTGCAGCCAATGGCAACGCTGGCCAATCACAACGCTGCGTGTCGGAAAAGGGGATTCCCCGATTCGAAAAGTTGAGTCCCCGATTCTATAAGCTAGCCTTTTTTGGGGAGCTGAAATTTTGATAGAATGAAGTGTGTGCGAGGGCGAGTCTGTCTGCCAAGTTTCACGACGATTGAATGATTGTAAGTGATCGAACTAGTCGTCGCAAGATTTGACTTTTTAGCCTGTGGCTCAAGCAAGCAATCAAGCAAGATTGCAAGATTGCAAGCAAGCAAGATTCCCGCAAGTTAAACTAGATGGATAAAAAAAGAACCAATAGTAAAAACAAAGTTTTTTACTATATCCATCTACTATCCTATAATCCGTCATATTAAGCAGTTACCTCTACAAATATATAGCATTTTACAACATAGCGTCCGCTTAATCAAGCACCGCACCCGTTTCTGTTGCAGCCAATGGCAACGCTGGCCAATCACAAGGCTGCGTGTCGGAAAATAGGATTCCCCGATTCGAAAAGTTGAGTCCCCGATTCTATAAGCTAGCCTTTTTTGGGGGAGCTGAAATTTTGATAGAATGAAGTGTGTGCGAGGGCGAGTCTGTCTGCCAAGTTTCACGACGATTGAATGATTGTAAGTGATCGAACTAGTCGTCGCAAGATTTGACGTTTTTAGCCTGTGGCTCAAGCAAGCAAGCAAGCAATCAATCAAGATTCCCGCAAGTTAAAGTAGATGGATAAAAAATACAGCCAATAGTAAAAACAAAGTTTTTTACTATATCCATCTAGTATCCCATAATGCGTCTTATGAAGCAGTCACCTCTACAAATATATAGTCCGCGTTCATTACGTCGCCCGATATCTATATTTAGAACGTTCTAAATATAGATATCGATGGGAAAAGGTGATTCCCCGATTCGAAAAGTTGAGTCCCCGATTCTATAAGCTAGCCTTTTTGGGGAGCTGAAATTTTGATAGAATGAAGTGTGTGCGAGGGCGAGTCTGTCTGCCAAGTTTCACGACGATTGAATGATTGTAAGTGATCGAACTAGTCGTCGCAAGATTTGACTTTTTAGCTGTGGCTCAATCAAGCAAACATTCAAGCAAGCAAGCAAACATTCAAGCAAGCAAGCAAACATTCAAGCAAGATTGCAAGATTCCCGCAAGTTAAACTAGATGGATAAAAAGAAGATATTTCAGAGGTATTAAGAAATAAATGTCAATTAATTATATAAACATGAAGTTTCCGTTAAAACCCTTTTGACGGTAAATTTATTTCAGAATGAAGTGTATAGGTTAGTTAAAATAATTAATAAAGGTAAAATTTTGTAAATGGATGTTTTAGTGTGTTTTTTTTAATGCAACTAGTTTTATATCTTACTCAAATCTGTAAATATTTAATTACTCTTTTACTAATACATTGTTATTATGCAATTACATGTATGTACTGTGTTGCAATGCTGGTTACCATATTATTATTATTATTCAACTTTGGTTTTTCAATAATACATATTACATGTGGTGTGGTTTGGTTATTATATCACAGTAGATATTATGTTGCATAATACTGCAGTACTGTGTTGCAATGCAGATTATTGAAATATTCATAAACTACTTCTTATCAACTGTTGATTATTGAATATGTTATGTCAAAATAACAAGAACTGATGTGAGAAAATTTTAAATATTACCTATTGGTAAATGAATTTCTGTTATTACCATATTATTGTTATTCAACTTTGGTTCCTCAATATAAGATATGATTTGGTTTGGTTACTGTATTACAATAGCTACTATGTTGCATAATATTCAGTAATGTGTTATAATAAGAGATCTGTGATTATAATTTTAATGTATTGAAACTATACTTTAAACAATTATAATACATGTATGCTATGTTATTGAATGAACTTTTATTACATGTATAGTATGTTAGATACATGAACAGTTTAAAAGAGTACTTAGTAAATTTTGTATATGGATCAATTGCTGCATAGTTACATAACATTGTTTAATTTGCATGAAATCTTTTGTCAGAATATAGAAATCATAGACAGAATAAGATGAACTACCTTATGTTAAAAAAATATTGAATATAGTGAAATTGTAAAGCTCTGTTTGACACATTTGATGGTGTCATACGGATGCTATAAGTTTCTTGTAATCATTGAATTGTATCTTTCCTGTATTGTCGTCAACGGCCTTTGATGTCATAAGACGACGTTAAACGTTGGATTAAATAAAAAAAGGATCCTCTGTTTTATAAAAAAATTACTTCGTAGACACCTTTAAAACGCTCTCATTTGAAGCTATAAAAATCGAATTTGCTGCATTACAATCGATTGTATAATGTATTGTCGTCAACGGCCTTTGATGTCATAAGACGAGGTTAAACGTTGGTATAAAGACGACGTTAAACGTTGTTATAAATAAATAAATACAATCGATTTTGCTGCATTACCATCTAATCTAAAATTATGAGCTGTAATATGCCAAAAAAATCTTTGTCGGCGGAAACGGCCTATGTTGTCATAAGCTGCCGTTAAACTGTTGATCCATCCACATTACCATCTAATGGTTCTTGAATAAAAGTACAGAAAATGGCGTCTAGTAGTTTCAGTTTAACGAAATTGCTTGATAGCAAAGATCATTAGCGCCGCCCTCCTCATTCATCCAGACTTGGGATTGGCACTGTCAGAGTTCAAACAGAGGCGGAGTGAAAATGGCGTCTAGGATTAGACATGATCGCCTTTGTTGATGTTTCTCGATTTTTATAGTGTTTTTTTATAATTATCGAATAATACGGTTCTCATCGAGTGTAAGACCTGCTTTCTAAACTGCTTATATTGCTTTATAACTAATTTATCGAGTCCTTTGGATATTTTTCGTCGAGATTTGGACGTATTTTCTTTCGACTGAACTGCGAATCGCGTTCGATGCTGATTGGTCTGTTTTAAACATACAAACTCGGTCCCATTACGAGTGATCTCTGGTAAAGAACTGCGGGATTTAATTGAAACATTTTTGTTATTCTCGGTTCAAATTCCGATCCAATCTTAATCAAATCTTAACTCTATGAACGCAGAAGCGTCCGAAATATACGCTCGCAAATTATTATTATTCCAACAGTTTAATAACATGACATTTTTGGAATAATAATAATTGCAAGCACTCAGTATAGCCTATGTGAGCTCGCCTATATGAGCTCCATCATATTGTATTGTATTTTCGTTTATTAATCAACTCTGGCTGTCATAACGCAGCTAGTTAATCAGTTAATCAGTTAATCATGCTACACGAGTGTTTGTTACTGTAAGACGTCGCTAAACTTTTGGTTCATCTGGAATCCTGGATGATCCTATGATCTTATTAGACACCTTTAAAACAATTCCAAACGACGCTACATATTCAAAATCGTCGCTCCATTTTACAGTGTGAATGTTCAAGTCGCCTTATTACGACATAGGAACGGTGAGAACTGGTCGAAATAAATTCTGTCGGCGTCAACGGCCTTTGTTGCCATAAGATGTCGTTAACCTCAGCACACTCAACAGCAATTGGCCATAGTAATACAGTTGACGTCAACGGCCCTGGCTGCCAAAAGTTGCCTTTAATGCTGTGCTCATACTGACTGATTTTGTATTTGATATTTGTACATCGGAATGCAAGTCTTCTGCAACCTGTTCAGTAAAGAATACACTTACTTCCTTGCCTACCTACACCAAAAACTGATCGAGTAGGTTGGCGTTTGAATATAGTTTAGAATTATAAATAGAGGTGAATTGAAACAACGGACACAAAAGGAACCAGAATGCTATAGGATATTGACTATCGTGTAATTATTAACAGTCAACGTGGCTTGCCTCTAGACACAGTACTATTGTTGTTGTTGTTGCTGTTGTTGTTGCAAATTTTATTAGGCGCCACTATATAACGACGAAGCATCAATCGATGGCGCTGAGCAATTGTGAGTGAAGGACTTACTCAAGGTCCCTAAACAGTAAAGCTCTCAGAGGGGGGCTCGAACCCCTACATTCCGGGCTATAAGGCAAGTGCTTTAGAACCAATCGGCTACCTTTTCCGAGATCGATCTTAGACACTGAACTTCCATACCATCAAGTCAATGTGGCCTATATCTAGACATTATTGGGGCTTTGACACCAGACATCCTATGTTTGCAAGCATTTCATCCACATCTAGCAGTTATATATTTCTTATGAGAATGTGGCCAAAAGAACAGAGCTTATGTGATGTATAGCGGAAATGTATTGTGTCCACTGCGCTTGCCTGTACTACCAGCATCCTACAGTAGCCTAACTGTATGTATACAGGCGGCTGGCAATAGCCATGCGAGTAATTCAATCGTGAATATGGGGGCTCGTACGGGATGTATAAGTTGCACATACTCACAGCACCCACACATATATGCCTCTGTCTATGTATGTATGTATGTATGTATGTATGTATGTATGCATGTATGTATGTATGTATGTATGTATATATGTATGTATGTATGTGAGTATGCATGTATGTATGTATGTATGTATGTATGTATGTATGAATGTATGTATGTATGTATGTATGTATGTATGTATGTATGTATGTATGTATGTATGTATGTATGTATGTATATATGTATATATGTATGTATATATGTATGTATGTATGTATGTATGTATGTATGTGAGTATGCATGTATGTATGTATGTATGTATGTCATTTATGCGTGTATGATGGCAACTAATGTAGCGCCTTTTAGGGGTCATCCAAAAACCCTGGACTGATGGCCATCTTTAACTAATTTCAGCTTATGCGTTTTGAACAACAGGGTCAGAGGCAACACAATGGAAGACTGTTCTACGAGAAATTAACATAAACATATACAAATATAAACATATATATATATACATATAAAATACTAAATATGCATATATGTATACATCTATATAATGCATATGCTTACATACATGAATATTTATGTATAATACATATATCATGTATTACACATATATGTATATTATATTCATGCATGTGATGGAAGCGCGAAGTTTGGAAACATGCAGCGAATATATATATATATATATATATATATATATTTATATATATATATATATATATTAATATATAAAAATATATATCGTCACGAGCTATATAAAAATACTTGCATATAGGGTAAATATTTACATACATCGCCGGTGACGATACTATAGGTCGCTGTATGTTTGCAAACTTTGTAGCTTCCGTTATTTTTTCCACACCCCACCCCGTAGGTCCTTTTAAAGTTTATCTCTCTTGTGAGGTTAAACTGCAGAAAAAATATATGTCAGCCTCCTACTCGTTTCTAGCTTCGTGGATTCTAGGCGTGCCTGCTCCCATAGGCCGCCTGCGCATGTGCGCTTGGTGCAGGGTTTCTGCTACTCGTAGGCCTCCTGCTATATTATAGGCCTCGGGGAGAGGAAGGGGGGACTGTGTCGCCCTAAACATCCGCATACCCGGCTTATCTCAGGGAGAGGCCGGCGACGCACATGCATCGAGCCACTGGCCGTATACGATCTTTGTTCACTATGTATATTATAATCTGGGCCATGGACAATATGTGTGTGTGTTAGTGTGTGTGTTTGTGTATGTGTATGTGTATATGTATATGTATGTGTATATGTATATATAAATATTATGCATATGTATGTGTATGTTTATATGTATATGTATATGTATATGTATATGTATATGTATATGTATATGTATATGTATATGTGTATATGTATATGTATATGTATATGTATATGTATATGTATATGTATATGTATATGTATATATGGAGTCCATGTTCCAGATATCATAATGTTCTCAAACGTTATATACAACGACCCGAGGGAATAATATTATTAAGATTCTATCGTAAAGTCTCTTGGTCCCTTGGGATCACACTTCTATATGAGAGATCGTCGAGTGTCTTCGATTGTGGGTCCATCCATTTGGAGTGGCCTTCCACTAGACCTGCGCTTACTGCCTCGGCACGAGAGAGAGAGAGAGAGAGAGAGAGAGAGAGAGAGAGAGAGAGAGAGAGAGAGAGAGAGAGAGAGAGAGAGAGAGAGAGAGAGAGAAAAAAGAGAGAGAGTGCAGTGGATAACACACTGGCATAAAGAGCGAGAGGTACCGAGTTCGAGTCCCGTAGGGCGGACATGCTTTGTAGGCTGCTATTAGCGCCGTGTATTGCAGGCTTTCTGTTCTGTTAGTAGTTAAGATTTATGTCTTCTGTCATTTGTGCTCTTGTGAATTGTTTCAATAAATTGCATAACTGTACACCGTAACCGGTTGCGGTTTGTCAACCGGATTATTTCAATAAATGAAAATATTATATAAAAATATTATAGACAGACAGACAGACAGAGAGAAATTGAGTTGTACGGACGGACACAGACAGGTAGAGAGTGTTCCAAACAGTAGGTCCAGCAACTGAAATGGCTCGTTAGCCAAGAACAACTCTAGCTTTGTGGTCGCGACCAGAGAAAGCCAAGCGGATGACCTTTATATAATATAGGTAACTAAGAAAGAAGGAAAGTATGTAAGTAATTAAGTTAGTATGAAAGTAAATGAGTGAGCAAACAAGCACGTAATCAAGAATGTAAGAGTTTAAGTTAGTAAAGAAAGTAAATAAGTAAGTTAGTTAGTCAGTAAGCAACTAAGTAAATAAATAAGTAAGTAAGCAAGTAAGTTAATAGAAACGTAAATAAGTGAATAAGTTAGTCAGTCAGTAACCAGGGAAGTAAATAAGTAAGTCAGTACGTAAGTTATCATTCTCAGAGCACGACAAACGGCGCTCTTCGCAGAAACAACGTACAAAATAGTGAAACGTAGGACAATGTCAAGAGTCAAAAATGAGGTAATATTATAAGCAATGTTCGAAGTCTAGCTTAATATACAGTTCCATATTATAGCTCTGAACTAGCAGCATAAAACCTGGTTGAGTAGTGGGGTGTGCGATAGTGTAGTGGTCAGTAAGTTGGACTGTTAGTCGAGACGTTGGCCGTTCAAAACCCCGCCATGGCAGACCTTTGTTTCCATATTTTCTACTTCAGCTGCGCCCCATTGTCAACTCAGCCAGCTATAACGACTAACGAGTATACCGACCGAGCGCTGTCGGTAGGAAGATGAGACGGTGAGGGAGAGGACTGGCCACACGCCAACATAATAATCCCGAGCCACTGAAATCGATAACACCTCATGCTAACATTGCACTGACACTCCTGATAATTTAAATGCAGTGCTGTTCTTCTTAAGGATATAGAGCAAATGCAACGCTTTAAAAAGGTGTTTAATGGACTGCTTGCTCATTTTACATGCATGTTAAACGTGGTTGAGTAATCACAACAGTAAGAAGGAATATCGACTGATTTGAAATACTATGGCTGCCTGGTGATTAATACTTAAGTTTAAAGTCTCTACACTTCGAGACCATATTTGCAAAACGTTTGGGTGAACTTCAACCCGGAAGATACGCATGCTATTAATAGTTCCGACAGCCTCCAGCTTTTTAACCAATTGTCCAATATCAATGCCACACCATCTAATCCAGTAGCAGTTCTATTGAGATGTTGATCTTTGACCCTTAGCGTAATTAGGCATGTGCTATAGGCGCCACACAAGTCGCTATATTGAACTTATTTTTTGCAATGCTGGCTTGTGTGTGTGTGTGTGTGTGTGTGTGTGTGTGTGTGTGTGTGTGTGTGTGTGTGTTGTATATAGCGCTTGCATATGATATTTAAAGAAAGGTGCTCCCAAATGCTCTAGAAAGAGAACGGGTTTCAAATGCTTGTATAGAAGGTGAATGCGATGTCCCTGGTTGTAAGAGAGGGAAGATATAGGGGGGGGGTTCCAAGTGGACAACCCAACCAATGAAATGTCGATGTATTTAAATGACTGATATTATGTAGTCTCTCTCTCTCTCTCTCTCTCTCTCTCTCTCTCTCTCTCTCTCTCTCTCTCTCTCTCTCTCTCTCTCTCTCTCTCTCTCTCTCTCTCCCCCCCCACACACACACACACACACACACACACACACACACACACACACACACACACACACACATTATTTATATATATTTGACTTATGGGCATAAAATCAATAAAACTCACAATTTCATTAAAAACCTGAAATTAATAATAGCGATACTTTACGGGTTTAATTATTTCATATCTCTTACTCATCTGCATATATCATCTGAATTATATTCACACCTTCAAGACAATTCATGTCTCGTATATGAACATCATTATTACGACAACCGCCCCCTGCATCAGTCAGTCGCTCCTTGGAATAAATATGCGTCGGGCAGTTATACAGCAGCCGACATTCCATAATGACATCGCTACCTTTTGGGATGCCAGTGGGCGATCTGCATCGTACGGAGGCAGAACGGCGCAATTTTGGGGCGAGCATAGGACGCTGTAGCAGATGTGATGCGCATTTAGATGACACCTTTTTACCGCTGCGCCTCTCCGTATATAATCAGCGTGCGGATCAATCATTGGGTATCATGCATAACTTCAGTTGAGATGGTACGGGTAGACCAGGCTTCGCAAGTGCTACTGCTGGGTATTACTCCCAATGTAGTTACTAAAGTTAAATATGGTGAGGGAAACTACATAATTATAATTATGTACCAAGAGCATGTTTGTTAAAAATCTGTTTAGGTGACATTAACAACTACTATAGATGGCGAGTAGAATTCTCCGCCACTGCTCGTACTCAGGCAGTGCCAGTCCCAAGCCGGATGAAGGAGGAGGGCGACCCTAATGATCTTTGTTATCACACAACGTCGTTGAACTGAAAATAACACTAAGAGTAATTGGGCAGCACACAATGGTTAGCTGGGGCTTCTAACAGTCCTATCTGGACACACTCAGCGAACGCTCCGATTGAGGAAGATAACGTTAGGTTGGACCGTTAGACTTCAGAGAGTTAATCTAATCTAAGCAAAGTAATTTGGTGACTTCACATTTCTGACTTTTGCGACACCTTTTTTGTGCTGCACCTTTCCGAATATCAATGACTTAGCAAGAGCTGTAATATGCCAAAACTAATCTTTGTCGGCGGCAACGACCTATGTTGTCATAAGCTGCCGTTAAACTGTGGACACACATTCAATACTTTTGTAGTAATCAGTGCAACCACTCCTTGGGATTTCTCCCAAGATCTTGGGATTTGTTGGGGACCAACTTGGGATCTGGGGATTTTGCATAGCAATCTTGGGATTTTTTCTAAAGTCTACAGACTAGTTTTTACTTTTTACCGTACTTTTCAACAGTGGAGGCTAATGAGATTTTAAAAAAACTTGCTCAGTGTCTGAAAGAACGTCTGAAAGACGTTTATTACTATTGTTACTTGTAAACATTGAAATTTATTAATTCAATTGTATGCTCTGGTATTTCTGTGCCAGTTCTTAGCTATACATTTTTGTGAGATTGTTAAAACGCATTTCATATTTCATAACAAATTTTCCTTTTCAGTAACTTGGGATTTTTTTACACTTTAGGGTAATCTTGGGATTTTTCTGCCAAGAGCTTGGGATTTCAGAAAATTAAGAGTGGTCGCACTGGTCATAATAATTATATGTCTATGCTGGGGGCTGTTAATAGACCGATCTGGGCTCGCTAAGAAAATGTTCTGGTATTGAGTGAGAGAACGATGGATCAGTGCGAATAATAATATAATCTAAGCTAAGTAATCTAATGACTTAAAATTTCTGCCGTTTACGGACACCTTTTTTAGCGATGCGCCTTTCCTTATATCAATGACTCGTCCAGCAGTTTGATAATTTCCTAACCTGGACAATGTTAGACTTTCATGGGAAAGTTCCTGTAAGTACCTTGGGGTGATCATTGATGAAAAAGTAAATTGGAAAGAACATATTGAGTATGTTATTACAAAAATAAAGAAATTCATTGGGATTTTCTTTAGGTTAAGAAACAAGTTAAATTGTCGTATCTTAAAAGATTTATTTTTTGCATTAATTTACCCTCACCTGTTGTATGGGGTGGAAATTTATTCTGCTGCAAGCAAGTCTGCTTTGTATCGCTTAAATATTTGTATTAACCGTATCCTACGTACATTGCAATGTGCCCCTCTTAGTACACCCGTTGCTGATCTATACCGAAACTATAATCTTCTTCCGATAGCAGAACTATGTAAATTTCAGGTATTATGTGTTGTCCATAAATGTGTTCATCAATTGGATGTTCCACTTATATTTCATGATTATTTTAAAATTAACGCTGATGTTCATTCCCATTATACATGGAACAGTAATAATACTTTCATACATAAGTTTTTCTCTACAAAAGGACTGAGAACAACTCGCTATTGTGGTGCCAAATGGTGGCATGAACTTCCAAGCCATATTAGAAATATAGCTTCAATTAGACATTTTAAACATATGCTAAAGTTGCACTTGATTAACTCCTTGTGCCTGTAGATGTTATAGGGTTTATGAGTCTTGTATCGTGAGGTTTCAGTTCAGTGCATTATATAGTAATAGGATAGTCACAATTGTGGCTTGTTTAAAGTCTTTAAAGCTTTAAAGTACTCCTAAGTTGTATATGTTTGTTTCCCAGTTGGAAAAAATAGATTATTAACAATTGTCATGAGACTGGTTTGTTAATTGGTACCAGTATTTTGTACTTGCTCTTTTAAAACGTGTATTACGCCAGCATTATTAGGGTGACCGGCGAGATGAGTCCTATGTGACTTCACCGGTAGCCCACCACTCGGTTTGTAAAATGTGTGTATTGTCATTTTGCTTTATTTTGTGGTGAATAAACTACTTACTTACTTACTTACTTACTTACCTGCATCTTTGTTGGCGCTCATAATAGACCGAGCTGGGCTCGCTCAGATAACGCTCCGATTCAGTCAGTTGGGTTTTGACCGTTAGACTTTGGAGCGAATCTAGTCTAAGCTTTGGCAATGTAATCACTTCTATGACCTGTAATATGCCAAAATAATTTCTGTCAACATCAACGGCCTTAGTTGCCATGAGATGTCGTAAAATTCTGAATCCTGATGACTTCTAATTTATAACGTGTGATGACACCTTTTTATCGCTCCCTCTTTCCCAATATCAATAATGACTCGAAAAGACATTCAATCACACTCCCATGGCTCTTAACAACCGATCTGCATGCGCACGATTGGAGAACGCTGCAACGAAGTCAACGAAGTCAAAGAATGATTAATTCCGCCTCTGATCGTACTTTGGCAGCGCCAGTCCCAAGCCTGGATAAAGTAGGAGGGCGACGTTAATCATCTTTGCTATGACACAGGATGATGATGATAATGATGATGAATCGCTGATGATGATGATGATGATGATGATGATGATGCTGATGCTGATGCTGATGCTGATGCTGATGCTGATGCTGATGCTGATGCTGATGCTGATGCTGATGCTGATGCCGATGCCGATGCTGATGCTGATGATTATGATTATGATGATCATGATGATGACATTGACGATGACGATGACGATGATGATGATGATTATGATGATTATGACGATGACATGATGATGACGACGACGATAATGATGACTTTAATTAAAAAAATGATACGATTTATATAGCGCCATATCGCAGCCGAGGCCGAAAAAATGGCGTTGCAACGCACGAGGTATCAGTTGATGGCCGCTTCAACCGAAATCCCTTTGACAAGTTATAATTCGTCCTGGAACGATTTCATAATGGCGCAATATAAATTTCGAGAAAGAGACAAATGGGATGTCGAATAGTAGCGCTATAAGAACCGGACTTGTGACGAAACGCAGACGACAATCCGTCACGTATTTAGACACGTGACTGCGATAGTGGCGCCATCTAGAATGCATGTGGGGGAATGTGTGTCTGTCTGAAGTGGAGAGGGATCCGTTATTATTCGGTGATATTAATGACGTATTGATCACATGACGGTTGTTGCAATCGCTGCTTCCGGTGTCAGATGCAGATGACGAACAAAGGCGACGGGGAATCCCCCCGACGACAAGTTCCGTTTCCGGTGAACTATGACCCCTCTGTATGCAAAACGGAAGTGTCTGTCGAAGTCTGTCTGTGTCCTTTTAGATGTGAGTCTCTTTGTACTCACAGAGAGACTCACATCTTGTGTCAATCTATGTGTTGTGTGTCTCTGTCCGTCTGTCCGTCCGTCTGTGTGTCTGTCTATCTCTCTATCTTTCTGGCAGTGTATCTGTCTGTCTGGGTGTCTGTGCCCGTCTGTCTGTGTGTCTGTTTGTGTTTATGTGTGCCTCTGTGTCAGTCCGTGAGCCTGTCTGTCTGGAAATCTGTCTGTCTGTATGTCTGTGTGTCTCTGTGCGTCTGTCTCTGAGTGTGTCTTTGTGTGTCTGACTGCCTGCCTGTCTGTCTGTTTGTCTGTCTGCCTGTCTGTCTGTTTGTCTGTCTGTCTGTCCGTCTGTCTGTTTGTCTGTCTGTCTGCCCTCGTGCCACAGTTCTTCTATGTGTCTGTCTGTCTGTTTGTCTGTCTGTTTGTCTGTCTGTCTGTCTGTCTGTTTGTCTGTCTGTCTGTCCGTCTATCTGTCTGTCTGCCTGTCTGTTTGTCTGTCTGTCTGTCCGTCCGTCTGTCTGTCTGTCTGCCTGTCTGTATATCTGTCCGTCCGTCTGTCCGTCTGTCCGTCTGCCTGTCTGCCTGTCCGTCTGCCTGTCTGCCTGTCTGTCTGCCTCCCTGCCTGTCTGGCTATAATTGCGCTCCGACTGCGTATGAATACTCAAGGACGGCGTGCATTCAGATCTATTTTCTCTGCGGTCTCCTCCATGGTCGTGATTCGGTCCGTGTCCCTGTGGACCTCGGTCGGTCGTTTACCTAACTGCCCGATAGATGACGCCGTTGATAACATACATATCTCACAGCTGTGCGTGTTCCATCCTAAAAATAAAAATAAATCGGAAAAATCAAATAACACGAAGGGTTTTCAGTTTTCATTTCACGTAAAACTAGTAATTTGACTGTCATTCGACTTATTGCTTTGAGAAACACCTTTAAATAACTCAATGAAAACATTTTTAAGACGTTGATTTCCTCTTGCTTTTATCTATTGTGCAAATCTTATAGTAGACTAATAGGAAATGAGATGGCATGCTCTTTGGCCAAGAATAGTCTGGAATTACCGGATTTTATATCTACAAACTATCTAGAATTAAATGAAATATTAATTAAAGATTAATATATAATTAAAATGGGGTGGTAAGCGTCTCTAAAAGCCTCTGCCACCCAAATGTCCACCACGCCACCTTCACGTGGTACCCCTGTTGGAAACAAAGTGCGTGGTGGACGACCGAGCCCTCGCCGGTATATGCGAGCCCAGAGACTAGGAGTCGGAGGGACGGACGATGAAGGACATCGACGCTCGGAGATGGTGTCTCGCTAAAAACACCGAGAGGAAGGCAACGGGAAACCACCTCTCTAATTTCCCAAGAAACACTTGCAATGACGACGAAAAGAGTGGCGTCATTGGAAGTTGGAACCTACCGAAGGGCAGAGAACTTAAAGAAGAAGATATAATTAATAGATGGCAGCATGAATATGACAATGAGTCTAAATGAAAATTTTATAAATCCATTCAACCTCCTTTTCCCACTGACATTAAATATACATACTACGCTTTTGGAAGGCACTTAAAAGCGCTAGAGTAAGTGTTCGTGTGCTCACATTGTATACTAGGGTTCTCGCACTGAGAGCGCTACTGAATGGTCACTGCTGTGAGCGGCGCTATATAAATTAACAAATACAATACATGTAGGGGTTCTCGCACTGGGAGCGATACACATGCATACACAAATACATATGCACATACATACATACGTACATACGTACATGCAGCCATACAAACGGACAGACAGACGGACAGACAGACAGAAAGACAGACTTAGACAGACTTAGACGGAGGGAAAGAGAGACAGACGGTCGCAAGGACAGACAGACAGACAGACGGAAGGACTAGCGAGAGTGCATTGGACGTAGCATACGAGAGGGTAATTTGTAACCTTTAAAACGAAGTTTGAGTCGACCGCCTGATCGGAATTTACGAAGACCACGCCATTAGAACGTCGATCAGGTAGACACGGCTCTGACGGTAACAGGAAGATTCAATTCACTTCATCAGCACCCAGTCCATCACACAACCCCTCCCACAAAACATGTACTTACATTTGTATATTATATATATATATATATATATATATATATATATATATATATATATATATATATATATATATATATATATATATATATATATATATAGGCTTGTTACGTATATATATATATATCTGGCTGCATATATAATAGGCCTAAACGAACTATATTTTGGTATAGGCATACTGAAACTGTGTTGTTTCTTATAATATAAAAATATATATTTTTGTATAGGCATACTGAAACTCTGTGTTTATATATATATATATATATATATATATATATATATAAAAGGAAGAGAAAAGTCTTGCGGAAAATAGGACAGCAGCGACAATAACGACAACAAGGCTAGCAAACAGAATAAAAGTAGCATAAATAACAACAACAAGCAGCGGATGAGAACGACGATAAGGAATTAAGAGGAAGTGGAAGAGGAGGAAGCGGATGAGGAGGAGGAAGTGGAGGAGAACGAGGAGGAGGAGGAGGAGGAGGAGGAGGAGGAGAAGGTGGAGGAAGAAGAAGAACAGAAGAAGAAGGAGGAGGAGGAAGAAGAGGAGGAGGAGAAGTTGAGGAGGAGGAAGAAGAGAAGGAGGAGGAAGAAGAGAAGGAGGAGGAGGGGAAGGTGGAGAAGGTGGAGGAAGAAGAACAGAAGAAGAAGGAGGAGGAAGAAGAAGAGGAGGAGGAGGGGTGAGGAGGAGGAGGAAGAGAAGGAGGAAAGGGAGGAGGAGAAGGAGGAGAACGAGGAAGAAGGAGAACAGAAGAAGAAGGAGGAGGAGGAAGTGGAGGAGCACAAGGATGAGGAGGAGGAGGAAGAGAAGGAGGAGAGAGAGACGGAGGAGGAGGAAGAACAGAAGAAGGAGGAGGAGGAGTAAAAGGAGGAGAAGGAGGAATGATATACTAGGCCTATATATATGTGTATATATGTCTCCCCTCCCTATATTAGTAGGGAGGGGATAGAGGGATAGATAGCGGGAGAAGGAGGAGAGTGAGAGGGGCGGAGAGTGAGATAGGAACGTGCGTTGATTCCGTTCGGTCATGTGCCACAACAACCTGTTTATTTGGAATTGCTTCTGGCGCGCGATAGCTTCTGGGACATCAACGCATTCATTACCCAGCCTCCTTTGCGACTGACATGCGCACTGCCACCTCGGCGACCTCTAGCGGCGCCACCAGCAGCAGTACCCGCCTCTGTCGGCATCCGCCCATCGCCATCAACGATCCAGCAGCCTCCGCATCGCCGCAGCATCAGCAACCACGGGTGCCTCAATCCCCATCATCCCCATCTCCTGCTCCTCCATCCATCTGTCCCCTTCCTAGTTCTTTCGTTCACAGCAGCAGCAGCTCGCATGATTAGGATGTAATGATCAGAGACCGTTGGCCTCTGTCTGTCTCTGTCTCTCTTTCTTTCTCTCTGTCTGTCTCTGTCTCTCTTTCTTTCTCTCTGTCTGTCTCTGTCTCTGTCTATGTCTCCGTCTGTTTGTCTCTGTCTGTTTCTTTCTCGCTGTCTCTGCTTGTATATCTATCTATCTATCTATCTATCTATCTATCTGTCTGTCTGTCTGTCTGTCTGTCTGTCTGTCTGTCTGTCTGCCTTCCTTCCTGCCAGCCTGCCTGCCAGCCTGCCTGCCTGCCTGCCTGCCTTCCTTCCTTCCTTCCTTCCTGCCTGCCTGCCTTCCTTCCTTCCTTCCTTCCTTCCTTCCTGCCTGCCTGCCTGCCTGCCTGCCTGCCTGCCTGTCTGCCTGCCTCCCTGCCTTCCTTCTTTCCTTCCTTCCTTCCTGCCTGCCTGCCTTCCTTCCTTCCTTCCTTCCTTCCTTCCTTCCTTCCTTCCTTCCTTCCTTCCTTCCTTCCTTCCTTCCTTCCTTCCTTCCTTCCTTCCTTCCTGCCTGTCTGCCTGCCTGCCTGCCTGCCTGCCTGCCTGCCTTCCTTCCTTCCTTCCTTCCTGCCTGCCTGCCTGCCTGCCTGCCTGCCTGCCTGCCTGCCTGCCTGCCTGCCTGCCTTCCTTCCTGCCTGCCTGCCTGCCTGCCTGCCTTCCTTCCTTCCTTCCTTCCTTCCTGCCTGCCTTCAAGACTGACAGCGTGGCCGACCGACTCACTGAATATATTCCAGAAGAGGACGGAGACGAATAAACACACAGACAAAGACAAGGACAGAGATTGAATGAGATGCTCATAGCGACCCAGTGGAGCCCGTTTATATAAATCATGCCGAATATATGTAAATATCGATATTACATCGTATAATATACACAGGAAGAGAGGGGCAGAGAGTGAGAATGAGAGACAGAGACAGAGACTGAGACAGAGACAGAGACAGAGACACAGGGACATAGAAAGAGAGACACAGAGAGACACAGAGAGACACAGAGAGACACAGAGAGACATAAAGAGACATAGAGAGACACAGAGAGACACAGAGACAGACAGAGACAGAGAGGGAGAGCGAGAGGGATAGAGAGAGAGGGAGGAAGAGGGATAGAGAGAGAGGGAGAGGGATAGAGAGAGAGAGAGAGGGAGAGGGATAGAGAGAGAGAGGGAGAGGGATAGAGAGAGAGGCAGAAAGATAGAGAGAGAGAGGGAGAAAGATAGAGAGAGAGGGAGAGAGAGGGAGAAACGTAGACGGGGAGAGACGGAGAGTGACAGAGACAGAGACGGAGAGAGACGGAGAGAAACGGAGAGTGACAGATAGTCAGAAAGACAAGAAGATAGACAAACAGACACACCACAGAGAGTAAATGGCATCGATAAAGACACATAGACAGATATCAGACATCCACCAATAATAGACGCGCCTCCGCTTTGTCCAGCAGTATTCATACAATATTGAGAGATTTATTTAAAATTTGCGCCAGATCAATAACCGATAAAAGTTTTCATTACCATTCGGTTACTAAATATTTATAATTCCTACGAGAGTTGCTTCGAATACTTTGTATATTAGGGCCTGGTTGGGTATACGTTGAAGAAAAACTGCAGTTTACTAAACACCTCTTTTAAGCTTGACCACGCCTTATAAAAGGAAAACAAGCTCCAGCAAATTAGTTTGTGACTTTCTGCATTTGATGCTGTTAAACTGTTGGATTCGGCAGACAAGCAATTAATATTGTTACACTGTGTAACGCAATTAAAAACCCTGTTACTGCTGTAACTCCGCCGCTGCTCGTATACTCTGTCAGTGCCAGTCCCAAGCCTGGACAAAGGAGGAGGGCGACGCAAATTATCTTTGTTATCACACAGTGTCGTTAAACTAAAACTACTACTACTACTGCTACTGCTGTTTTCGGATATTGCCAGGGTATGAGAGGGTAATTCGTGATGTAGGCTGGGATTAGAACTGGCGACTCTTTGCTGGGCGATCGCTCACGCCAACCACTAGGCACCTCAGTCGGCTGTTTCCGGATCTCGTCCGATTCCCTTCGTGCTTTTCGACCATGGACTCAACCTGGAATTTCGCTTAACATAGCGACCATCGACTGACACCTTGAACATTAAAACAGTGACGCTTTGGAAGTCCGTAGATTAGATTGGATTGGATTGGATTGGATTGGATTGGATTGGATTGGATTGGATTGGATTGGATTGGGTTGGGTTGGGTTGGGTTGGGTTGGGTTGGGTTGGGTTGGGTTGGGTTGGGTTGGGTTGGGTTGGGTTGGGTTGGGTTGGGTTGGGTTGGGTTGGGTTGGGTTGGATTGGATTGGATTGGATTGGATTGGATTGGATTGGATTGGATTGGATTGGATTGATTGGATTGGATTGGATTGGATTGGGGGTTGGGTTGGGTTGGGTTGGGTTGGGTTGGGTTGGGTTGGGTTGGGTTGGATTGGGTTGGGTTGGGTTGGGTTGGGTTGGGTTGGGTTGGGTTGGGTTGGATTGGATTGGATTGGATTGGATTGGATTGATTGGATTGGATTGATTGGATTGGATTGGATTGGATTGGATTGGATTGGATTGGATTGGATTGGATTGGATTGGATTGATTGGATTGGATTGGATTGGATTGGATTGGATTGGATTGGATTGGATTGGATTGGATTGGATTGGATTGGATTGGATTGGATTGGATTGGATTGGATCGATTCGGATCGCATCGGAGCGAAGTGGATTGGATTAGATTAGATTAGATTACAGCAATTCAACTAGAAACCATGGGCTGTTTTTCAGCTCTTTTGAAGATCTGAATTCTCGACCATCGACCTAGAAATTGAACACTCTGACCGCTATATATTGGGGGCCCGATAGCGCATTGGATAACAAGCTGGCATGGAGATCGAGAGGTACCGAGTTCGAGCCCCTGTTGGGCGGATATGCTTTGTAGGCTGCTATTAGCGCCGTTGTATTGCAGGCTGTCTGTTCTGTTAGTAGTTAAGATTTAAATTGCATAACATGTAAATGTACAGCGCAATGCGTTTGTCAGGCGCTTCAATAAAGAAAAGATTATTATTATATTAGTGGTGTTCGGGTAACCCAACGATTGGTTAGCATTTGTTGAACGACGCTTTGTCATAACATAGATGGCTAGAGTCGCCCTCCTCCTTTCTGCAAGCTTCGCACTGGCCCTTTCTGATGTTATACTGATTAACTTTGTAACTGATGTCTAGCATCCAGAGTTTACCAACATCTTATGGCAGCAAAGGCCGTTGACGTCGACAGAACATACATGTTGTACGATCGGTTCAAACCGTTCTTATTGCATAATCCAAGACTACTTTCGCCACAAAACTACCACTCAATACAACACCCTCTGCTGTATAATACTTATCTGGCGAATCGTGCACTTGAAAGAGGTGTTTGATTTATTCTTTTTATATACAGGATCGCTCATTCCCTCTTCTAATTTTTTGTTAGTTTCTATTTTTTTGTTAGTTTCTGGGGGCCTGATAGCGCATTGGATAACATCTGGCGTAGAGAACGAGAGGTACCGAGTTCGAGCCCCCGTTTGGCGGATATGCTTTGTAGGCTGCTATTAGCGCCGTGTATTGCAGGCTGTCTGTTCTGTTAGTAGTTAAGATTGTTGCATAACATGCAAATGTACAGCGCAGTGCGTTTGTCAGGCGCTTATTAAAGAAAAGATATTATTATTATTATTATTATTATTATTATTATTATTATTATTTTTATTATTATTATTATTATTATTATTATTATTATTATTATTATTATTATTATTATTATTATTATTATTATTATATTATTATTATTTAACAATGATGTGTCATAACAAAGGTGATTAGCGTCGACCTTCTCCTTTATCGAGGCGTGGGACTGGCACTACCAGAGTCCCGGAAGGGTCCGACTTAAACTGATGTTGAATGGATGGGCCAAGAGTTTAACGACATCTTATACATGACAACAAAGACTTCGAGAGGTATAACTTTGACAGTTGTCACCGTTCCTATGGCATTATTATGTAGATGAGTCAGACGACTTACTCGTGGATTTGCCGACGTTGTTATGGCAGAGATTCCTAATACACAACACAGCTAGACAATTTTCGGAAGACAATATAAAACTTATATAAGGCATACGAAAAGCTTTTTAAAGGTGTTTAATTGTATCATTATTCCTCTGCTTTTTAGCTTGGTTAGTTATTATTTAACGACGAAACTTGTATCAAAATAAAGATGATTAGCGTCACCCCCTTCTTTATCGAGGCTTGGGACTGGCAGTCTGGCACCACCAGAGTACGGGCAGTGGCGGAGCTAACTGCTATATGTGACGCCAGGGGTCAAAACCCGTCACATGTCGGTTTCTGACCTTTTTATTCAGTCATATTCTACAATTAATCTGCTTCAAAATACTTTTTACAGAATAAAAATATCATTTTTTCTAACTGAAGTTATGTGCGTTTGATTCTTTAATTGGTATAGAGTGAAAAATCGAATAAAAAGTTTCGGAATATTCATGTCATCAAAGTCCTCAGCAACCATTACTTGATTATTCTGCAATTGTGCTGTGCAATAAATGGCTCTATTCTGTGTGGAATAAAATAAACGGCATCAAAATCGGATTATTACTTTGCAAGTTATGGCAAATTCACAGGCAACTGCTGAATTGAAGAATATTCTACATTGTTGACCCCTCTCGCCTATTTCAGCTTCTAGCTCATTATCTAGGAAGCGACAAGCGACGGGTTTTGACCCCCTGGTGTCGCATATGGTGAAACTCATCCTCGCCGGAATATATGGATGCAAATTGTCTGATCTTTCGGGCCACCCTCGTTGAGCGGCGTGCGCTAAGGAGACGTTGTATTTGTTTGTCCACCAGAGTGAAGAGTGGCGCTATAAAAATAGAGTTCATGTTTAATGCATATCGCTTTGGCTTGGATTTTACGCAAGAAAGAATCAAATCCGCCATTTTGTTGGTCAATGATCGCAGTTTTTCTGGCTGATACTCGCCATTTTGTTAGAACCTGTCCGCCATTTTGTTGGTTGATGCTATTTGGTTCGAAACTGCTACCCATGCTGTTAGCTGTTGTTGGCCATTTTTGCTGGACTGTGTCCGCCATTTTGTTGGCCGTTGTTCGCCATTTTTTAAGGCCAATCGCAGACACTTTGTTGCGATTATCATACAATGCAATACCATTCAATACATGCCCGTGGCGCATTGGATAACATCTGGCGTAGAGAGCGAGAGGTACCGAGTTCGATCCCCGTAGGGCGGATATGCTTTGTAGGCTGCTATTAGCGCCGTGTATTGCGGGCTCTCTGTTCTTTTAGTAGTTAATATTGTTTCAATTGCATAACATGTAAATGTACAGCGCAGTGCGTTTGTCAGGCGCTTATTAAAGAAAAGATATTATTATTATTATTATTACATTATTGTAAAATGCAGCACAAGAAAATATAACAGCAGATACACAGTTTGACAGCTTTTTACACGCTCTCCAATGTATAATATGTATGTGTATATGTATATGTATATGTATATGTATATGTATATGTACATATATGTGTGTATATATATATATACATATACAAATATATACATATGTATGCATATTTATACACATGTAAATGTGTATGTCTATGTATACGTATATGTGTTTATAGCATGTATGTCTCTATGTTCATGCATATATACACGTGCATATGTATATATGGTTTGAATGTTTTTATATCTAGACAGGCATGTATGTGATTCTTTTATTGGCCGTAGATCGTGCCTTGGTTTCCCAGCACCCTCCAATTCCGAGAGACCTTAATCTACGGTGGACTTAGCGGGCCAATAATTTGCCGACGACTTTTACGACGTTGAGCGTAGAATGTGCGCTGTACACTTTCCAGCTATAGGCAGACGCAAGCTGCGAAATGCGTGCATCTGGGACACGTTCTGCGATTGGTCGGAATCTGGGTCATCCGTTCTGTGATTGGTTGGAATATAGGTCACCATGTTTATCGATTGGACGGTATATAGGTCCCTAGTTCTGCGATTGGTCGGAATGTAGGTCGCCTCGTTCTGAGATTAATCCGTATATCGGTCACCCGTTCTGCGAATGATCGGTATATAGGTCACCTAGTTCTGCGATTGGAAGCAGTTTTAATCATACAGTCAAGTTACAATGTAAGATAGGAGGAGGAGAAGAAGGAGGAGGGGAGGAGGAGAAGGAGGAGGAGGAGGAGAGGAGGAGGAAAAGCAAGAAAGATGAGGTTAATTTAACCTTTTTCAGATTAACTGTTTAATGTAAATTGTTGTGGTGATTGATTTTCATAATCTTGCTATTGCTGTTGATGATGATTATGGTGATGAAAGCGATTATGCGTTTGCTATTGTTGTTGTTCATGGCGATGATGACGACGACGACGATGACGTTGCTACTGCAGTTCAATGATGAGAGTGATGATGATGTATTTATTGCTGTTGTTGTTTGTTATGATGATGACGATGATGATTACTACAACGATTATGATGACGACGTCGTTGTTGTTCCTGTTGATGATTATAACGACGACGTCTGTAGAATTATGACATCACCCTCTGCTCACGAAATCCTCTTTGATGTTATTGGTTAAAATTCTGCCGGGCGAGCAACGGTCCTACATATTGAACCCCAAAGGGCCACTTCTTTGCTCGCCAGATGCAAAATCGGCGCGGTGCCGATGCCATGCGCGCGCCTGAATAGAAGACAGTTCTTGGTCCGTATTGGAATTGATTTTTCGTTGTTTTTTTTTTCTTTCAGGAGAGGGAGCGAAACTATGAAGCCGAGAGAATCGAAGGTAAAAAAGGACAATAAATTAGCATAAATTGACATGCGGTGGAAGGACAAACCAACTAAAGGAATCAGATTAAAGGAATGGGCATTTTATCCGCCCCTATTTGTAATGAAAATAATAATGATGATGATGATAATAATAGACCAGTTTTAGATTTAGTTTTAAATACTAAGCCCAGCTTAAACACCTTTTAAATGTGTAAAAGACGTTAATAAAGGCTCAGTGTCTTTACTTGTTTAATATTGAGCCAGCTGTTTTGGTTGCATTATAATAGAAATGGTGACAACAGTTACTGTTCAAAATGATTTATATCGAATAAAGAGTGACATGGGGAATTTCCCCGCGGGGAAACCGCGGTAACCGCGGTAAATCCCGCGGTAATGGGGACAACAATTGCGGTAATACCGCGGTAATGGGGACAACAATTGCGGTAATACCGCGGTAATGGGGTTTACTCTCGCGGTAATACCGCAGTAATGGGGAATGAGCCAGCAATAAACCCGGGTGATGTTAAGATCTTGAGAGCTGATAAGGAGATTTTCTTATTTCCTGAAGCCTACTGGTCATAAATAGTCAGGACTTGGTTAATGCAAACTGTCAATAAGATAATAACAGGCTAATGCAGTCAGCAATACAAATAGCTTTGTAAGCTAAAATATGTTATTTTTTAAATTTGAATCGGTGTAAACTTTTGCGGGGAATGTGATGTCGTCCTGCGGGGATGGGGTGGGGATGGGGAGAAAACCTGCGGGGATGGGGCGGGGATGGGGACAAACCATGTGGGGATGGGGCGGGGATGGGGAAGACTTACTTGTTGCGGGGCGGGGATGCGGACGAGATTGTCTCCCCGCGTCACTCTCTAATGTCGACCTCAACGATCTTTGAATTTCGCCACTGCTCGCCCTCTGGCAGTGCCAGTCCCAAGCCTGGATAAAGGAGGAGGGCGACACTAATGATCTTTGTTATCACACAGTGTCGTTCAACCGAAACTACTAGGCCTACTAATCAAAGGCCTTTGCTGCCATGATGTGTCGTTAAGCTCTGGATTATTTTGGTATTTTCCGGGCAATTTCGTTTCTGGTGAATTACGAAAGACCCTTTTCAGCGCAATTGCTTGTAGCAACACTTTCTGAGCAGCAGAGCCTGACGACAGTGAGGCCTGATGGTTCTCTCTCTTGTTATTAGAATTTAAGTCCCGAGGGATAATATACACCTTGTGACATAAAATGATTATATTACCATAATAATTTAGCAAATAATTTAATTATAAATAATAATAATAATAATAATAATGATGATGATGATGATGATGATGACGATGACGATGACGATGACGATGACGATGACGATGACGATGACGATGACGATGACGATGACGATGACAACGAAATTTGCAAGGGGTTTGCGTTCTTCACTATGATGCTAGATTATTATGTTGAGCACCGTTAACTATTGACCAGGCATCAATCGATGGCGCTGAGCAATTGTGAACGAAGGACTTGCTCAAGGTCCCTTATACACAGTTGGCGTCTCAAATGAGGTTCGAACCCGTGATCTGCGCGTTATAAGGCAAGCGCTCTAACTAATAGGTTGGTTAGTTGCTGCTATTCAACAAAAAATGATTAGCGTCGTCCCTCCTTTATCCAGACTTGGGACTGGCACTACCGCCATTACGACAGTGGCTCGCTTAGTTGCTATCCGATGACATTGAGTCATAACAAAGATGATTAGCGTCGCCCTCCTCCTTTCTCCAGCCGTGGGACTGGTACTGGAATATTACGAACAGTTTCTGTATTAAGGTTTAACGACATAATAATTATGGCAACTGTGGCCGTTGGCTTCTGGTTGTTTTGTAATATAAACCGAAAGTTTAAACGAATCTAAATATAGTATCGGTTGATATAATTAAAACGGTGTCTAACATAATATTCTTAGTGACATACGTAAGTAAGTATATCCTTTGTTTTACCAATAATAATTCCTAACCGCTCCTTGGCATGTATAATATTATTACGATAGCATGATAAGATGGACTCAAACAATAAGCATAAGTGTACTATACTTATATAGCATATTAGACACCGTTTAAAGGGTGTATTAGGGCGCAGGCCTAATAAAAGGACACCAAATTCCATACGGTATAATCTTTATTTTTTTTATAGACTGTGCAAGTAAAATCTTTTATCGTAATTATTTACAAAACTTGATTTGCAGAATTTCGCGAGGCTTTTGCGCTCTTTGATAAAGATGGTGATGGTTGTATAACGACGAGTGAGCTTGGAACAGTCATGAGGTCACTAGGTCAAGACCCCTCAGAGGAGGACCTGCAAGACATGATCAACGAAGTCGACGTTGATGGTAAGCTCGACTGGCTTCCATGACCGCTGCCTAGATTTCTATTCTGGCTCAAACTGAACTGGCTTCCATGCAAACTTACTGGGACTGTATGTAAGCTTACTATAGCTGTTGTTTCTCTCCTCTTTTCATCATTCTATTTCTATCCTCCCTGCTCTTCTCCACCTGTTCCAACTCCTGCTTCTCCGACCCTTCCTCCTTTACCTCTTATCCTCCATAGTCTTCCTCTTTCTATCCTCCATGCTCCGCCTCTCTTTCTCCATACTCTTGTTCCTCCTATCCGCCCTTCTCTTCTTCCTACCAACCATATTCATCCTCTTCTAAACGCTCCGTCTTTCTTCCTCCTATCGTCTCCACTACATCCTTTTCCTTATACCTCCTTTCTTTCTCTTCGTTTAATCCTCTTCCCCATTCACCTTCTCCTAATTCTTTCTTCATCTGTTTCTTTTCTGAATCAACTTAGCAAGTAAACGGGCTAAATCTGATTTCCGCAAGCTTTCTGTTCTTATATAGAGTTAAAATCAACGTTTTAAAGGTGTCTAAAAGCGTTGTTTAATGATTTCAAAGTGAATCTTACACGGCATGATCATTATATTTTTCTCATCTGCAATAATAATAATAATAATAATAATAATAATAATAATAATAATAATAATAATAATAATAATAATATAATAATAATAATAATAATAATAATAATAATAATAATAATAATAATAATAATAATAATAATAATAATAGTGATAGTGATGATGATGATAATGATATTATGATAATAATAATAATAATAATAATAATAATAATAATAATAATAATAATAATAATAATAATAATAATAATAATAATAATAATAATAATAATAATAATAACATATTGATATCCAGTTTCATTCCTCCCACTCCAGATATTTTCATTTCCATTCCTGTTCAAGTATCCATGCATAACAATAATACATTTCGACTAAACTGGAAGGCGGAGGGTATCTTCGTCCATTGCCACCACAAGTAATGAGTCAAAGGTTACCAAAAGACGTCGGCGTATGCCCAGTTTGTTTAAGCGAGTTTAAACTACATCGTTTAAAAGGCACACTACACTCCCATGGACCCCGTCGGAACCTATGTCCAGGTTCAGACCAGTTGCCTATTGACATTGTGCAAACAGGGAGTCGCTCTTCACACACAAAGCATTCTGACGATAGCCAGTACAGTGCATCACAGACAACACATTCTGATGCCCGGTACAATGCAGATGACGATGAAAATCTATTCTGCAATGAGCCGTTACTAGACATTTTAACCCATCCGAAGGTTAGAAGTCGACTGCTGAAACACATCCCACTGGCAGCGAGAGGAGCGTGTAGGGACTTACTTACCAAGATCATCCAGGCCGTTATTCGAGAACCAAACAGCCCCTCAAAATGGCTAGATCTACTCCAATTTTCACCGATAATTCTGGCTAAGCCTAAGAGGGGAGGTCGAAACCGGAACTTGAGCAAGATCATTCTAACTCGCATCGAATCCTGGCGTAGTGGAATGATCTTCTGTGATGATGTTAAAGAAATCACGCCATCTGTCTCACGAACTAGGAGGAATGACAAGGGCTACGATCGAAGTAAATATCTTGCGCAGGCGGTGTCTAGCAGACTCGAAGATGGCGACATCAAAGGAGCCCTTCGCTTGCTGTGCTCTGATGATGTTCCTGTAGAAGATTCACCTAGAGTGATTGAAGAATTGCAGAAGAAGCACCCAAAGGCTTACGAAGACAGAAGAACACTGCCATGCCCTCAAGAGGACAGGTTCGACGCCATACAGGTTTCTGGAAAGATGGTCTGTAACGCTATTGCTTCCTTTCCTGCAGCATCTAGCGGAGGACCAGATGGCTTCACACCACAACATCTGAAGAACCTTCTGTCCAATACAACAGACACGGGTTTCGTAGAGACTATCACTGACTTTATCAATCTTTTATTGAGAGGCGGGCTACCGAAACAAGTTGCAGATATCCTATACGGCGGAAGACTAATAACACTTGGAAAAAAGGATGGCGGAATAAGACCAATCACGATTGGATACACGTGGCGGCGGCTTGCTGCCAAGTGTGTCTGCCATGTTGTGACTCCATACTTATCTCAAAATCTGTCACCACTTCAAGTCGGCGTGGGAGTTTCAGGAGGAGCCGAGGCTGCTATTCACGCAACCAGACGTTACTTACAGTCTATGCCTGAAAGCCATATTATAGTGAAACTGGACTTTTCGAATGCCTTCAATGCTCTGAGAAGGGACTCAATGTTAGAGGCGGTGGCAGCAAAAGCTCCAGAAATATACAGATACGTATATGACAACTATGCCTACGCCCCCCAACTACAAACCAGACAGCATACAATTCTTTCCGAGGAAGGCACCCAGCAAGGCGACCCTTTAGGACCACTGGAGTTTTGTCTGGCAATACATCCGCTTCTAGAGAGTTTGACATCTCCATTCACTATAGGCTATATGGACGATCTTACTCTTGCTGGACCGATCGATCAAGTTGAACATGACATCCGCTTGATAGAGAAAGAGGCGCCCATGTACGGTCTAAAGCTGAATCGAACAAAATGCGAAACATCTGCTAGAAGCTACGACGAAGCTAAGAATATTCAGACCTTCGCCGAGTTTGAAAATATCGCCGTTGAAGATTTGTCATTGTTGGGAGCACCGCTGCTGCCAGGCAAGGCTGTCGATAAAACCATCCAGAAAAAGATAAAAGATTTGGAGAAAGTCGTAACAAGGCTTGAGATGCTACACCCACACGACTCATTCACCCTGCTGAGGAGCAGCTTAAGCATTCCTAAGCTGCTGTACACATTAAGAACTTCAGCCTGCTTCTTAAACGAAGAACTTCTATGTGGTTTCGACGAAGTCTTGAGAACAGGCCTGTGTAGCCTTCTCAATATCAACATGAGCGACGATCAATGGATCCAGGCATCTCTACCTGTTAGAAACGGTGGTCTGGGGATTCGTAGTGCCGTTATGCTGGCAACTTCCGCCTTTTTGGCATCAGCCGCTGGCACGCGAAACCTTCAAGACCGACTGCTACACGCTGTTCCTCTAACAATCACAGACCCGTTGGTAGAGGAGGCCTTAAGTTCTTGGTCATCGAAATCGAACGCACCTCCTCCCATCGAGCAGAAGGTTCATATACAAAGAGAATGGGACAGCAAACTCATCTCAAATGCACTTCAAGGCCTATCGGAAAGAGCAAATGATTCTGCTGCTAAAACCAGATTGTTAGCCATTCAATCACCACACTCCGGAGATTGGCTCCATGCACTTCCAATCACAACAGCAGGATTACGGATGTCAGAAGAGGTCTTAAGAATAGCATCAGGCATCCGGCTGGGCACTGCACTGTGTGAAAAACACACCTGCAAATGTGGTGTCATAGTGGAATCCAACGGCCATCATGGATTCTCCTGCGTCAAAGGAGCAGGAAGACAACATCGACATGGCATGCTCAATGACGTTATTTGGCGGGCTTTCACCAGAGCCAAAATCCCTGCTATCAAAGAGCCCAATGGCCTCTCCAGATCTGACGGCAAAAGGCCTGATGGAGTCACCATCATACCTTGGCATAGTGGTCGTTGCATGGCGTGGGATGTGACGGTACCAGACACTTTCGCTGCATCCTACGAACATCTAACATCGCAAATCGCAGGTGCAGCAGCGGAAAAGGCAGCTCGCAACAAGGAAACCAAGTATGCTGCTATCACACAATCACATCATTTCGTTCCTGTAGCAGTCGAAACTGCAGGAAGCTGGCACACAGAATCACTGCAGTTTGTTCGAGAACTTGGAGGCAAGATCTCAGCAGCGACAGGCGACCAGCGTGAAACCAGTCATCTACTACAACGCCTATCAGTGGCCCTACAAATTGGAAACTCTCTATCTGTTTTAGGCACCACAGATTGCAACAACACTGTAGCCAAGGAGAATGACAGCTTATAACAATATTGAAAACAGTTACTTTTAATCAGTCTGTACATAAGTTTGTGTTGGCTTTATGAAGAAATAAATTTGGCATAATAATAATAATAATAATAATAATAATAATAATAATAATAATAATAATAATAATAATAATAATAATAGTGATAGTGATGATGATGATAATGATAATGATAATAATAATAATAATAATAATAATAATAATAATAATAATAATAATAATAACAATAATAATAATAATAATAATAATAATAATAATAATAATAATAATAATAATAATAATAATAATAATAACAATAATAATAATAATAACAATAATAATTTAGCAAATATTAATTATAAAAATATAATAACAACAATAATAATAATTTTTTTAAACTGAGAAACGAATTCATATCTTCCTCATCATCTTTCCTTCTCTTCCCATCCTGTTCCTCCTCTTCTTCCTTTTCTCCTTTCCTTCTTACTCCTCATTCCTCATTTTCTTTAACCTCATCTTCTCTTCTTCCTCCAACTCCTCTTCCTTTTCCTCTTCCCCTCTTCTTCTCCTTTCCAATTTTCCTTCTCTTCCGCTTCTATTCATTCTCATCCTCTTCCTCCACCTTCCCTTCTGTCTCCTCTTCCTCTTTGTCTTATTCCTCTTCTGCCACTTCTATTTCTCCCCCTTCTCTCCAACTGCTTCCTCCTCCTCTGCCTTCTCCTCCTATTCCTCTTCTTCATTCACCATCTCCTCCTTCTCATCCTCCTCCTCTTTCTCTTTCTCTTCTTTCTCCTCTTCCTCCTCTTCGTCTTCGTCTTCCTCCTCCTTCTCCTATTCCTCTTCGACATTCACCTTCTCCTTCTCTTCCTCCTCCTCCTCCTCCTCCTCCTCCTCTTCCTCCCATTCCTCCTCCTTCTTCTGTACTTCCTCTTCTTATTCCCCTCCTCTTCCATTTTTGCTTCCGCTGTCTCCTCCTCCTCTTCCTGCTGCTCTTTAACTTCTTTTTCCTCCTCTTCCTCCTCCTCTTTCTGCTCTTCCTCTTCCCTCCTTTTCCTTTCCTTCCCGCTCTTCTTCCTCCTCCGTCCTCTCCACCTCTTCCTCTTCCTCTTTCTCTTCCTCCTCAACGTCTTCTCCAGTTAACTTCGGTCTGCCTATCCGATTGAAGGAAGTGGAACGATTGACTTCGATGAATTCATCGCAATGATGGAAAAGAAGCAAATGAACTCAATGGACACCGAGGAAGAACTACGAGGAGCCTTCAAGGTCAGACAATCAAATCCATTCCAATCATATTTAATCCAATCGAATCCCATTTAACAAATCTAATCAAATATCATATAATGCCGTATAATCAAGTCCAATCCTATCCTATGCTATCGAAACCCATCTAATCTAATCTGATATGATCTTATCTTATCCAATGCAATTGAATCTAATCCAATCCAATCCAAATCTAATCTCATCTAATGGTGTTCTAGATAGAAGCAATAAATTACAATAACAAATATCAAGTCATAATGCATTATTTTGACAAGGCATGCAGGTCGAAGCCCGATGGGTCAGGGAAGCCTACAGACAAGAGAGACAGACGGACAGGCAGACAGACAGACAGAGACAGACATACACAGGTAGGCAGACATACAGACAAACAAGCAGACAGAGACAGACAGGCAGACAGACAGACAGAGACAGGTAGGCAGACATACAGACAAACAAGCAGACAGAGACAGACAGGCAGACAGGCAGACAGACAGACAGAGACAGGTAGGCAGACATACAGACAAACAAGCAGACAGACAGACAGAGACAGGTAGGCAGACATACAGACAAACAAGCAGACAGAGACAGACAGACAGACAGACAGAGACAGGTAGGCAGACATACAGACAAACAAGCAGACAGAGACAGACAGGCAGACAGACAGACAGAGACAGGTAGGCAGACATACAGACAAACAAGCAGACAGAGACAGACATGCAGACAGACAGACAGACAGAGACAGGTAGGCAGACATACAGACAAACAAGCAGACAGAGACAGACAGGCAGACAGGCAGACAGACAGACAGAGACAGGTAGGCAGACATACAGACAAACAAGCAGACAGAGACAGACAGGCAGACAGACAGACAGAGACAGGTAGGCAGACATACAGACAAACAAGCAGACAGAGACAGACAGGCAGACAAGCAGACAGACAGACAGAGACAGGTAGGCAGACATACAGACAAACAAGCAGACAGAGACAGACATGCAGACAGACAGACAGAGACAGGTAGGCAGACATACAGACAAACAAGCAGACAGAGACAGACAGGCAGACAGGCAGACAGACAGACAGAGACAGGTAGGCAGACATACAGACAAACAAGCAGACAGAGACAGACAGGCAGACAGACAGACAGAGACAGGTAGGCAGACATACAGACAAACAAGCAGACAGAGACAGACAGGCAGACAGACAGACAGAGACAGGTAGGCAGACATACAGACAAACAAGCAGACAGAGACAGACATGCAGACAGACAGACAGAGACAGGTAGGCAGACATACAGACAAACAAGCAGACAGAGACAGACAAACATAATCTATATTGCCTCTTTCTACAACTTATCTGTTGTACTGTTACGACTTACCTATCTCTCTGATTGGTCTGCCTCACCTGTTACACAGAGCCGGATTAACCTATAAGCGAAATAAGCCATGGCTTAGGGCCCCACAACGTTTTGAGGGCCCCAACTGTCAGAAAATAATAAATCAGATGGTACAAAGGTCCTATTTGACAATTTTCTTCTGGAAAAAAGACGGAAAAGCAAAAAAAGTCATCAGACATTTTTCAAAGTAATAAACATGGTTTTTCTTCAAATCTGGAAAAAAATGGTTGCATGGCTTTCCGGTTAGAGCCCCCGGATGTCTTAACCCGGCCCTTGGCTTAGGGCCCCCTAAAGTCTTAATCCGGCCCTGCTGTTACAGCATACCTGTTGTCACTTACCTTCGTATACAGGTATTCGACAAGGATGGCAACGGGTATATTAGTGCAACGGAACTACGTCACGTGATGACGAGTTTAGGGGAAAAGTTGACGGATGAGGAACTGGAAGAGATGATCCGAGAAGCGGACACGGATGGAGACGGTCAAGTTAACTACGAAGGTATTATAACTGTTACAGTCGCTCCTTTCTTATGGCTGCCTATCTGTCTGTCTGTATATCTGTCAGTCGCTGTTTGTCTGTTTGTCTGTCTGTTTGTCTGTCTGTCTGTCTGTCCGCCATTGATAGTTCGCTCACCACGAGATTTGCACGTCTCTTCAATGTGCAGGTTTTGTTTCTGTCATAGCGGGGCATTTTGTCATACCAGGGATACTGTTACTGAATGTTTCGCTAAAAGAATGAATAATGAGATACTGATCTAACACACCCTTAAAACCGTCTTTAACGACGCTATATATGTTTCTCGCGTGCTCGATTTTTAAGTGTTGGGCAGGTTGTCCTTTTTTAATCTTTGACAGTTGTAGGTGGTTCAAAACTCGTATTTCTCAATGGCTTCCTGATCAGAGGCGTATTAAGTAAGATTGCATGCCTTACTTTTAAGGCACATAATACCAGCCTTCCATGATACATGAGTTCGTTACTAACTCCATAATAGTTATAACTCCACAACACTGTTACTGAGCTGTACTAGGCTCAAACATCTTTAGAAATGTCTTAGATGATGCAAAATAATCATATCATTTGTTAAAACGTAGCCTACCCTGTGTTAGACTGAGAGTATATAGTACGTTTGAGTTAAAATTAAGCCGTGCAGCCAAAATGTTTCGCTAAAATAATGGATAATGAGATACCGATTTTACACACCCTTAACACTGTCATAAACGACGCTATATCTATTTCTGACGTATTCGGTTTTTAATAATAATGTACTTTAGTCGAATTCGCCTTTTAATTCTAACTCCGCCACAGTTCGTACTCTGATAGCCAGTCCCAAGCCTAGAAATAAGAGGGCGACGCCAATCATCTTTGTTATGACAAAGCGTCGTTAAACTGTGACTAACTAATTTTAATTTAATTTTTTATTTTTTATTCTCCGTAGTTCCTCTTCTGCCTTCTGTTATGGTCTTCTAATAGTTCTACAATGGCTGTGTTATATGATATGAACGGTGAGAACTGTTCAAAATAATTTCTGCGACGCCAGCGGCCTTTCTTGCCCTCTGGTGTCGTTAAACTCTTGGGTCACGAAATAGTTAAAGCGCATCTTCAGACACCTGTAAAACGTTGTCAACCGATGCTACAAAGGCATGAAACAGCGTAGTCATTGTAGTCAAAACGGTTTATTAGAATCAAATCCTTTTGTAACGGCATATGTGTCATAGACAATGTCAGATGAACTACATAATGTTGCTTAAAAAACTAAATATTAGTAAGATTGTAAAGCTCCGTTTTGGCACATTATAATGGTGTCATTCGGAAGCTATAGGTTTCTAGTGTCCATCTTATTGTATATAATGTTCTTGTAAATAATAATAATAATAATAATAATAATAATAATAATAATAATAATAATAATAATAATAATAATAATAATTTAATTTAATAATTTATACCTCGGGGCATAAAAAAAAAAAAAAAAAAAAAAAAAAATAATAATAATAATAATAATAATTAATATAATAATAATAATTAATATTAATAATAATAATTAATATTAAAAATAATAATAATAATAATCTTAATAATCTTTTCTTTATTAAGCGCCTGACAAACGCACTGCGCTGTACATTAATTTTACATGTTATGCAATTTAAATCTTAACTACTAACAGAACAGACAGCCTGCAATACAACGGCGCTAATAGCAGCCTACAAAGCATAATATCCGTCCTACGGTGCTCAAACTCGGTACCTCTCGCTCTCTACGCCAGATGTTATCCAATGCGCTATCGGGCATTATATGTCGTCAACGGCCTTTGATGTCATAGGACGACTTAAACTTAGGAATAATAATAAGTCAAAATGGTTAAATGCCATAGGAACGGCGAGAACATAATAATTTCTGTTAAAGTCAATAACCTTTGTTGCCATAAGATGTCGTTAAACTCCGGATCCCATCCTAAAAATAATAATAATAAATAATATCTGTTCTTTAATAAGCGCCTGACAAACGCACTGCGCTGTACATTTACATGTTATGCAGTTTAAATCTTAACTACTAACAGAACAGACAGCCTGCAATACAACGGCGCCAATAGCAGCCTGCAAAGCATATCCGCCCAACGGGGGCTCGAACTCGGTACCTCTCGGTCTCTGTGCAAGATGTTATCCAATGCGCTATCGGGCCCACATTTATAAGGGTTTCGTTCTTCCGATATTAGCTTATTGCTTGAATCTATAGGTTTGGGACAAAATTATTTTAGGACCAGCTGCTGTACTCTCCTACTTGGAATCGTCTAGCACAAACATCCAATTTCCCAAATCGCTACCATTATTTAAATCCCTATAGTCAAAATTGAATAGTTTACGCTGGCCTAGGCACGAATCCGTCTTTTCTAATGAGATTTAATGATTTAACACACCCTTAAACCCGTCATAAAAGACGCTATATATGTTTCTGGCGTGCTCACTTTGTAATTCATTTAATTATTTCTGCAGTACTCGCTTTATTTGCCACTGTTCATACTATGACAGAGCCAGTCGCTACCTTGGAAAAAGGAGGAGGGCGCCGCCTATCATCACTAACTAACTATTTTAATTCTCCCTAGTTCATCGTCTGCCTTCTATTTCGGGCTTCTATTAGTTCTACGAGAGCTGTGCTATGCGATATGAACGATGAGAACTGTTCAAAATAATTTCCGCGACGTCAACGGCTTTTCTTGCCACAAGATGTCGTTAAACTCTTGGATCAAGAAATGGTTAAAGCGCCATCTTTAGACACCGGTAAAACGTTGTAAACCGATGCTACAAAGGCATAAGACACAGTGGTCAAACTGGGTATATCAGTGCGACCATTCTCCATTTTCTGAAATCCCAAGATCTTGCAAGAAAAATCCCAAGATTGGCCAAAAGTGTACCAATAAATCCCAAGTTACTGAAAAGTAAATAGTTGTGATGAAATATGAAAGCGTTTAACAATCACAATTATTCTTACAAAAAATTCTAGCTAAGAGCAGGCAAAGAAAAAAACCGGAGCATAACATTGAATTAACCAATTACAATGTTTACAAGTAACAATAATAAGAAACCTCCTTAATACAGACCCACTGAGCGAGTTTTTCTAATCTGATTCGCTGCCACTGTTGAAAGTACTGTAAAAAC